>PVIY010009673.1:48277-71891 GCA_004026745.1 Myrmecophaga tridactyla
CACAAGAGAGGTTCTCTGGAGGTGACATTTAGGCATAATTTTAAGTGGGCTTAGCCTACCCTTTGCAGGAATAGGTTTCATAAGGGCAAACCCCAAGATTGAGGGCTCAATCTATTGAATTAGTTGTCCCCACTGCTTGTAAGAATATCAGAAATTCTCCAAATGGGGAAGTTGAATATTTCTTCTTTTCTCCCCTTCTCCCAGAAGTTTTGCAAAACTTCTTTATTCACTGACCAAATTCACACTAATCTGGACAAACCAAAAAAAAAAAAAAAAAAAAAAATCCCATGCTCTCTTCAAGAGTCAAGGTACCGGTGGTGTCCAGCTAAGCTGACCATACAAGTTAAATTAGGAATGCACTACCCAAAATATAAATTTTGCACCAAACAAACATCTCTCCCTTTGGTTTCACACAGAAGTTGAAGTTTTAAAATATGGATGATATCATCTTTTATCCTATATTCTGATTTACCTTAGATCAGCTTCATTCATATCTCTAGTCAAAGTCTGATGACTTTTTCAACTTTTTAAACAGCTTCTGTTTCAGATACTGCTGACTTTCATAGTTTCAGATGAGTCTCAGGTGTCTCATAAATACCCAGAGTTTCTGGGAATGACCAGGTTATAAGCAAACAGCTCAGTATCTCAGTATCTCAGAATTTAGAAATAACAGTGACAATTCCTGAATATACACTGTTTGTGTTGTGACATTCCATAGATTTTTTTTTTATTTTTATCTGGTAACTTATATACAACCTAAAATTCATCCTTTAACTTCATTCAATATATTATATTCTCATTTTCATTCATTTCAAGATATTTATTTCCCTTGTGATTTCTTCTTTCACCCATTATTGTTAAAGAATTTGCTATTTTACTTCCATGTATCTGTGGATCTTCCAGTTCTCCACCTGTTTTGATTTCTAGCTTAATACCATAGTGGTCAGAGAAGATGCATTACATAACTCTGATCAAAAGTTTTAGAAATTAATCTATTCTAAAACAGAGAGTTAGTGATGTCTGGAAAGTTTAATCTCGACAACAACCACCTTTCTTTTCTTCCCTTTCACTAAAAGAAACTCTTGAACATGACTGAAATTAAATTGAGTTCATAAACTATTGTAGCACTCTAAGGCAATTTGGTCTTCATGTGTTTTGCCCATTAAGACAAGTAGCGATGAACACAGAGTTTTGAAACCAGACATGGAACATATATTTAATGCATTGAATTTTTTTTTTACCTATATGTACAGATAATGTATTGTGTAAAGGGCTACTACTAAAATGTAAGGGATATTTTATGATGAACTTTTCAGCATGTATTATAAGGAAAGTTTTTCTTTATGGCACAGAGTGTTTACATTAGAAATAAAAAAGGACTTACTTAACTATATTAAAATGAAACAAAGATAGGGCATAATATATTCATAAACATACACACATACACAGCCTTGTTCCCTGAATTCAGAAAACATTATCAATGATCCTGTTATAATTATATCTATACATTATATATCTATTACCCATAAGCATTTACTAATTTCGCAATAAAATAGACTTCTATTAACATTTGTCTCTGCTTTACATAGATGCATAAGACATTACCATTCATGTAGATTAGTAATGCCTCCATGAAAATCAAACAATTTTATCATTACGGATTTTATCATCTGCTTTTATTTAGTTATTAGGGCTGTTTATCATGGAGCTAGTGACTTTTGTAGGTTTTAAGAACATCTTCCCTCTGGTATCATGATACTTGTTCTAGTTTGCTAGCTGCCGGAATGCAATATACCAGAAATGGAATGGCTTTTAAAAGGGGGAATTTAATGAGTTGCTAGTTTACAGTTCTAAGGCCAAGAAAATGTCCCAATTAAAACAAGTCTAAAGAAATGTCCAATCAAAGGCATCCAGGGAAAGATACCTTGGTTCAAGAAGGCCGATGAAGTTCAGGGTTTCTCCCTCAAGTGAGAAGGCACATGGTGAACACAATCAGGGCTTCTCTCTCAGCTTGAAGGGCACATGGCGAAGACGGCGTCATCTGCTAGCTTACTCTCCTGGCTTCCTGTTTCATGAAGCTCCCCGGGAGGCGTTTTCCTTCTTCATCTCCAAAGGTTGCTGGCTCTTGGACTCTCTGCTTCGTAGTGTCACTCTCTCTGAATCTCTTTCTCCAAAATGTTTCCTCTTTTATAGGGCTTCAGAAACTAATCAAGACCCACTCAAATGGGTGGAGACATGTCATCCCCTAATCCAGTTTAACATCCATTCTTAACTAAATCACATCAACCAGGGAGATGATCCAATCACAGTTTCAAACATACAGTATTGAATAGAGATTATTCTACCTTTATGAAATGGGATTTATATTTAAACATGGCTTTTCTTCCTTTCAAGCCAGCACAATACTAAATCTTCTTTTTCTTCAAAAGCCTATTGTTTAACACATGCTACATCCTAAAGCTTATGTCAGAATGGCATTGCCATGTGTTGAGGGTAATCTTAGCACATTTGGTCCAGTTATTTATAAATCTCATCAAGTTTTTCTTTTAAGAAATTTGACCTGCATTCACTGGCAAGAAAGATGACCAATAAGAATAGGAAATAAAGAATTTGTTTGCTGAAATACTTCTGATTTTTAAAAAAGATTGAGAATAATGGAAATATACATTAATTTGAGAGACAAATGACTAAACGTAACCATGGTTACAGAAACAAAGAAAGTTATAACAATGTTTCACCAAACATAGAATATCATAAAAGAGATAGCAATTACTTTTAAAAGGATTTAAACAGAAATTCTGGAGTTAAAAATGCAAAGCCAAAACAAAAATTCAGTAGAAGAACTCAACAGTGAATTTAACAATCTGAAGAAAGAACATGCAATTTTGAAGATTGAAATATACAATCTAAAAAAACAGAAGGAAAAGAAAATAAAGAAAAAATGACAAAAGCCTCAGATATATGTGAAAAACAATTAAGTACACCAACATATATGTAACGTGCGTACCAAAAAGAGAGTAGAAAGCTAAATGAGCAGAAAAAATAAATTAATGGAAAAATGGCTAAATACTTTGCCAAACTTGATGAAAAACAAT
The DNA here is from genome assembly GCA_004026745.1 of Myrmecophaga tridactyla. Lineage (NCBI taxonomy): Eukaryota > Metazoa > Chordata > Mammalia > Pilosa > Myrmecophagidae > Myrmecophaga > Myrmecophaga tridactyla. The sequence continues at coordinate 51,373 of PVIY010009673.1, forward strand.
AATTTATACATCTAAGGAGCTCAAAACACTCCAAGTAGGATTAAAAAAAATTTAGATCCATATCCAGTTATATCATAAAAAAATACTGAAAGCCAAACAAAAAGATAAAAAAGAAAAAAAAAACACCAAAAGATAAAAATCACTTGTCACAATTCCCAGGATTGAGCCTGGTCCTGGAATCATAGGATAGAGCATGCCTTCTTGACCAAAAGGGGGAAAAGAAATGTAACAAAACAAAGTTTCAGTAGCTGAGAGATTTTAAGTAGAGTACAGAGGTCTTTCTGGACGTTACTCTTATGCAAACTCCAGTTATATCAGCTAGATATAACAAATTGTCATGGTAAACCAAGCCCCAACCAATAGCATTCCTGAAAACCCTAAAGAAAATCCAGAGAACTAAGATTCTGTGCTGGTTTGAAGCTATTATGTACTCCAGAAAAGCAATGTCCTTTAATTCTCATTCAATATTGCTGTGAGGGATCTTTTTTATTGTTTCCATGGAGATGTGACCCACCCAGTTGTGGGTGGTAAGCTTTAATTAGATGGTTTCCATGGAGATGTGTCTCCACCCATTTGAGGTGGGGTTGCTTACTAGAGACCTTTAAGAGGAAACTATTTTGGAAAAAGCTTTAGAGCAACCAGAAACCACAGAGTCCACACAGCTCGAGACCTTTGGAGATGAAGTAGGAAAACACCCTCCAGGGGAATTTCATGAAACCAGAAGCTAAAAGAGAAAGTTAGGAGACATCACCATGTGTCCTCCCAGCTGTGAGAGAAATCCTGAAATTTATTGGCCTTTCTTAAGTGAAGTTGACCTCTTTTTGGTGCCTTCATTTGGACATTTTCATGGCCTTAGAACTGTAAACCTACAATTTATTAAATTCCCCCTTTTTAAAGCTGTTCCAGTTCTAGTATATCGTATTCTGGCAGCTTAGAAACTAATACAGATTCTATAGTCCAACTTATTAAGTTTATTTTTCAGAAACTTAAAACCTCCAGATTGTTCCTATGCCAGATAAACTTTGAAACTTAGAGGTACTAGTATTTTCCAGAACATCAACCTATTGCATTCCCCTTCAATGTCAACATTCCTTTGCAACATGAAGAAATTAGAATGGTCATTGCACCCAAATCCCTGAAGATTGAGAGAAGGATCAAATGTGAGAGGGGAGTTGTGGCAGAGAGGTTAGGAGTTAGCAAGTGATTGCTATTGCTGAAATGCTGTGTAGAAATTTCTTTTAGGTTTCTAGTGTCTTGGAATGACCAAAGGAAATGCCTGAAATTGTGGAACTGTAACCCATGCCATACTTGGAAATTTGCTCTATAACTACTTGTTAAACTGAACTTTGAAATTTATCACTTTTCTGTATATATTATATTTCACAATAAAAATGTTAAAAAGAGAAAAAAAAGAAAAACTTTTGTTTGTACCCACAAATATGCATTATTAAAAAGGGAAACATGAAGAAATAAATAGGAATATCAATTTTTTTATTCTAATTTATATAAATCATCATTTTCAGAGCTAATATGGTGAAATCAATTCTGATTTTTGACCTCATATTGCTAATCTCCATTAGAGGAAATGCCCAGTTTCTAACTATATAAATTAGCATTATTATATGCATAGCTTCTATCTCTACCACTTTGCAAAGTTAATTATACCATATGCACTAGCATAATGGAGGGCATATCTAGATCCATTTTACAAATGTTTAAAAAGAATTAGACTGATTTGCCAAAGGACAGCAACTACTTGTGACAAAATTTTGCAGTGAACAAATAAGCCTGTGAATGATGAAGAAAAGATCACTTGTCACATTGAAAGGAACCCCAATGAGATTAAAAAACTGACTTCTTATCAGGGATACCAGCAGACAAACAGTGGATGACATAATCAAAGTCCTGAAAGAAAAAGGAAAACAGAACAAAAAACTTCTCAACTAAGAAATTTATATCTGACAAAACTAACATCAAAAATGAGGAAATGAAGACATTAGCTGAGCTCATTTGAAACTGTTATGCATTCTGAAAAAACATCAACAACATGTTCTTTTAATCCTAAATCTAATCTTGTGGGGTCAACCATGCTCTTATAATCCTGATCCAATATTGTAGGTGTGACCTCTTGATTAGGTTGTTTCTATAGAGATGTGACACACCCAATTGAGGTATGACCTTTTGATTAGATGGAGGTGTGACTCTGCCCATTCAAGGTGGGTCTTGATTAGTTTACTGGAGTCCTTAAAGGAGCCAACACAGAGCCCAGACACAGATGTTTGGAGATACATAGGAAAATTCCAGAAGGACCCACAGGGTATGCAAAAGCCCTTTGAAACCAGAAGCTGGGAGAGGAGCTCACAGACATTGCCAAATGTCTTCCCAGGAAATGCTAGGCAAGCCAGAACCCAGAGTTTTTTCCTGAAGAAGTTAAATGAAGACCCACAGATGCTTAGAAAGGAAGCCACTGGAATCAGAAGCACAAAGCAACAAACTGGGAGCCAGGACATCAAATGCCAGTCAGATGCTTTCCCAGCTGACAGAAAAATCCTGTATACTATTTAGCCTTTGTTTAGAGTCAAGGTATCTTTCTCTGCATGTCTTAGTTTGAACATTCTTTAAGGCCTTAAACCTATGAACTTGTAACTTAATGAATTCCCTTTAGAAAAGCCAATTCATTTCTGATATATTGCATTCTGGCAGCTTTAGAAAACTAAAATATTACCAGATAAATAAAAACTAAGAGAATTTGTTGTTATCCTATCTGCATTTCAAGAATTCTAAAAAAAAAAATGTTCTTCAGATTGGAAGCAAGTAACATCAGACAATAATTCAAATCCACAGGAAAAGTCAGTAAAGGTAAAGGTAACTACATAATTCTAAAAATCAATATAAATACATATGTATTTTCCTTTATTCTCTTAACAGGTTTAAGAGAAATTTTATGAAACAATATTATAGAACTGTATTACTGAATACTATAACATGTAGGAATGACAATAATATAATGTATATGTATTTGACAATAATAGCCTAAAGGAATTAGGTGGAAGCAAAAAAGCCACAGAATAAAGAAATGACATCAGATGGTAACTTGAATACACAGAAACAAATGAAGAGAAACAAAAATGGCAGATAAATACTTGCATTTTTCTTTCCGCTACTTTAATAGAGATAAAATTATATAAAGCAATAGTTATAAAAAAGCATTATCAGGTTTGTGATATATAAATATAATATGTATAACTATAATAATAAAACAAATGGAAGAAAAGTAATTGAGCTGGTAGTAGATGTTTCTACATCTAACTGGAATTAAGTTAATGAAAATCTAGTGTAGATTCTAGTAAATTAAAATATATGGTAAGCTTTAGTGCAACCACTAAGAAAATATTAAGAATATCTAGTAAAAATATCATTAGCTGAATTAAAATTTTATCTTAGAAAATATTCACTTAATGCAAAAGAAAACCAGTAAATGAAGAATATAGGAAGAAAAACAGACATGAAGTCTATGGAAAACAAAATGTAAAATGGCAGACCAAATCCAATTTAATCAATTGTAATATTAAATGTGAATGTATTAAATAATCTGAAAAAAAAGGCAGAGATTATCATACTGGTAAAACAAAACACGCCATGATCCAAGCATATGCTGTTTTCAAGAGCTTAGATTAAAGATGCAAATAGTCAGAAAGTAAAATGATTGAAAAGAGCCCTTTCATGAAAACTGCAACCATAATAAAGTTGGAGTACATATAATTATATCATAATCATATGATCACCAGTAAAACAAATGAAAAATGTTTTCATTTGTTACATCAAAAGTAATTCAATATATATGGATTTATTTTAAATATTTTAGTGATAAATTCAACATTGGCTAATAGCCATCCACTTCAAAACATTTGGGAGGCTGTCTTTATGTCAGGACTCAGCTGGCCTTTAATCAGAAAGACTATGTAGAAGGTTATTAGAATTACTTATTTTCAACACCTATGAATATATGTAATTGCTAGTATCATTACTTAAAGGATTGGTCTCTCCTTGGATAAATGAGGGAGGGCATCTAAATTATTTTTATGTATATAGGCCAAAATATTTTGCAAAGATCCACCCATGATCAAAGAGGAATATAAGAATCCTTCACACTCTTTTGTCTCCAAGGATGGTGTCTCATGTTGAATCCTTAAACCGTCCTATATTCAGAGATTTCCAGTTGCTAACAGAATTCTGCCTCCAAAATATTGTTATCAGCCTCTTCTGAATCTTCTATTTAATGTGAATGGTCACTTGAAATCAAGATAAATGAGCATCACTGAGCCTACAGATTATAAGACCATTTTCCATTTACTTCCTAAAAAGAAGTATGTGTAGCAGAATTTGGCATGAGATTTGCTTTTATATTTAATTGCTAGAAAAAATATGGAGAAAAATTAACCTCCATGGAAATCTGTCCATTGTTGGTCAATTACCTATCAATTATCCCTTAGAAGTACCTAATATTTGTATCATATCAAATAGGCCTATCTAAGATTTTCTCAACTTGATCGTAGTGAATACAATTCATTTGTCCATATTTAGTTTCCCCATTAAAATAGTAGATTTGTAATTTCAGGAAGCACATTCTAATCATTTATATAGCTTCACTGCCTAGTATAGCATCTGGTACACGATGGAATCCCATTGATGTTTGTTTTAGATTGAATGGATGCATAGTATCTGTGCAAAGATAATGGGGAGTAATTTTCCACAGAATAATAGCATATGAAATAATAAAAAGCTAGCATTTGTCATAGGCGCGCCTAATATATATCAAGTATTCAACTGGATTTTTACTTGTATTTTGTTATTTGTTTGCCACCATCCAAACAAACAAATAAAAAATCTAATCTAGGTGTTTTCCTTATACTCAAATAAATTAAAAACCTGAATTGCCAAAAATCAAATCCGAGTTTCAACCTGTGTTCTCATTTTTTCCCACAGTGGAGACAACCATTCTACCCATCTGCCACAATTTGATGGGTGCTTAACCATAAAAGATTCCCCTTTACACCATTTATTTTCCCTCAACTGTGTCACGTCAACCTATCTTTTCTGGGCAGTAAATCCTTTCATGTCATCCTAGGTATATTCCATTACTTCATATCAGTTCCAGTTATTTAAAATTCATCTAGTTTAAAACTACAAACTCAAATCTGATACTAAAAAAATTCCCCTTCCCTCATTGCTATCTCAATGTATTTCTTCTGAACCCGGGCATAGGCTGTGGCCTGCTCTTCTACTCCCATCCTGGAATGGAAATGGAGTTCTTGATTTGCTCTGGCTTAACACCACTGTCTTAATTTTGCCAAGCTGCTATGACGAATACTACATAAACTGTTTTTGGCTTAAACCACAAGAACTCATTGGCACACAGTTTTGAAGCTGGGAGAAGTCCAGAATTGAGACATCAGCAAGGTGATGCTTTCTCCCCCCAAATCTGTAACTTTCTGATGCTGGCTGCCAGCATCCTTGGAGTTCCTTGGCTTGTATCCCTGCCTCACATCAGTTATCACATGGCAATGCCCTTTCCTTTCTCATCTGGATTCCATTGACTTCTGACTTCTTGCTCCTCCCCATGCCTCTCTTTAACTTTTCTAATTTCATTCTGTTCATAAAGGACTCTAGTAATCAAGTTAAGACCTGCCGTCATCCATTTGGGCCACATCTTAGCTAAAAATATCTTCAAGAAAGCCTTGATCCTGTTCACAATGGGTTCACATGCATAAGAATGCAGATAAGAACATAATTCAATCTACCACAACCACCTATACATTTTTTTAGCCCTAATTTCTCTAGCATTGGAAGCACAGAAGCAGGTGAGAGGAATAGAATGGATCTTTTACTAAACATTAAGTAAACATGTGTTTTCTCCGGTTAATGTGGACTGGGCATTCTTGTCCCATAGGCTGCAGATGCAGAAATACATGCTCTCCTTGAACGAATAGTTGTGAGCCCTTCACAGGATTTTGTAGAAGTTCCAGCTCTATGTCAAACTCTTTCAGCACCCCTTAAATCCTGACACTAGCAGTACCCTCTTTCTCTGATCTCCTTGACCAGGAGCCTGAAGGATAACTTAAGCCCTAATGGAAAAAGTAACACAAAATTCTGTCTTCCTTTCTACATGAATAGGTGGTCTTACAGGATGCTCCATTGCCAACCTACCCTACATTTTAAAAAATGGCTCCTCCTACTATCTGTTCAAAGAGGGATTCGATCTGCCATTCAAGTTCACAGAAAATTCCAGCTGGGTACAAAATGCCAATATATAATTCTTGCTGGCACTGACAATCTTTACACACAGTCTCTTGAAGCCTCCTTATTTTGTCCATAGTCTGAGATAAACAGAGTGAGGGGTAGGAGCTAGAACACCTTTGGGCCACAACTCATGATTCCTTTACAATCTTCTGCATGAGTGATGTTTGGAATTATCAGGTATTATATAACCAATTATAAATAAGCCTTAGGTGCCTTTTTTTTTTTACCAATTTTTTTTGCAGTTCCTAGTATATCTCTCTTTATAAAGGGGGACACTTAAAACTTCACTGTTCTAGGTTTGGTCGCTAAACGACAATTCTGGGGCAAGAAAAATCTCTCCTCACATTCTCTTAAATATATAGACCAGTGGTGGTATGTGAAATGATTTTTATGGAGCACAGATCTCTTTTTAAAATCTGTAAAATGATATATCCATTTTAATTGCATATTTAAATAAATATAGTGTAGGAAACTCATGATTTCACAAATGCTATATATCTTAGAATGAATATAACTTTTTAAAAAGGAGTTGATTTAGTTCCAATTAAAAAATGTTAAGAAAATACTAGTAGAGATAGTAATTAAATATGACATGATATCCATGGAACTTACTGGATGAACATAACATAAACTCCATTTTATGTGGCAACAAATAGCAGATATAGACATTCCTGTGTATGTGTGTGTGCGTGTGTGTGTTTGGGCATACAATATAATCCATGTTGTCAAGAATACAATACTCTATGAAGAAAGAGCTAGGCTATTTTTATATTTTATTCACAACTGTTGATAAATCTAAAGTGGGTTTAAAATAAATTTTGAAATTGCCATGAAGAAACAAGATTGTAGCAAAATCTATTACAGATTTTGTTGAAGGAGCCTAAGGAAAAATTATGTTAAAATCATTTTGTGAGTTTCATAAACCTGGGAAAAGCAACTCATCTGCCAAACACATCTGACCTCAATGAATGTGCAATGTAATACTGAAATAAATTTACTATAGCCAAAAGAGACTGAGATGAATGTCAGAAAACAAGTACATGACATGAAATGAATAAGGAATAAAAATGCTGGATTATTCTGTAAGTATTGAAGAATTTTATGTGAATCACCCCCATGAGAAAGCAAATTTAGATTAATCCTTTGTTTATGAATATAGTTGGATTGGGAGGAGTGGTTCAGCATTTTGTTGGGGCCTAAAATTGATGACAGAGACATTTGTGCAGTAACAGAAAGAGTTCTCTTAATACTGACTTGTTATAATGTATTAAAAATATCATATCTAAAAATATTTTTATATATCCTAAACATAATGTATTAAACCACTTCACAGAAAGGTGTCATTAAAATAAAATAAATGTAAATGCAAAATCCCATCTTTCTATTAAATCTAAAATCTCATAGATTTAAATACTAAGGAATTTGATAATTTGGTTTCCTATCTTCCCACTTCTCTTTTTGAAAACACCTTTAAATCTGTTTGGAAATCCTTTTAACTTATTACCACACATAGAGTAGACAGTAAATATTGTTGCAAAAAATGAATGAATGTATAAATTGATCCTTAAGTTATAATTTTAATTCAAGACACTGATGTCTGTATCTTGATTTACATTGCTGAAAATATCTCAAATGATTATTTTATCTTATTTCATTTTATTTGGAAATTATGGTGTAAATATTGGTAAATATTAGAATAGAGTCACAGCCCAGAAATCTTTTTTTGAAACTATGACTTTCTTACTACATTTTATACAACTTAGTGCTTTTTAACAGCACTAAGCATGGACTTTCAAATGTATTACTAAAATGTTCCACAATCACACATTATTGCGATGTAATATGTAATTTAATGCAATGTATTATAATATATTTTGCAAATGTCATAACAGGGGCTATCGTGTTTATGAGAGATCTTTAAGACAATCTTCCTTCCTCTACATAAGGAACAAATTCTTCCACACATGGTAAGAAACTGATATAAAACAAGTCAATAAATTTTAAGACTCTGTGGCATATATTGTGCATATATCTACCTATCTTTCCCAAAGTCTCTAATCTTGATTTTATGTCTGTGTCTTTTTATTTATCTATTATTTTCATTGACACATATAGTCCATCCAAACTATACAATCAGTGGCTCACAGTATCATCACATAGTTGTGTATTCATCCTGGTGATCATATTTAGAACATTTGCATCACCCCAGAAAAAGAAATAAAAAGAAAATAGAAAAACCTCATACACCTCATACCCCTTACCACTCCTTCTCATTGACCACTAACTAGTATTTCAATCTACCCAATTTTGTATTCTTTGTCACCCCTCCCATTATTTATTTATTTTTACTCTTACTTATTTTACTCATCTGTCTATACCCTAGATTCAAGGAGCATCAAGCATAAAGTTTTCACAATCACATAGTCACATTGCAAAAGCTATATAGTTATACCATAGTCTCCAAGAATCAAGGCTACTGGAATACAATTCAACAGTTTCAGGTACTTCCCTCTAGTCACTCCAATATACCATAAGCGAAAAAGAGATATCTATATAATGCATAAGAATAACCTCCAGGATAAACTCTCAATTCTGTTTGAAATCTCTCAGCCACTGAAACTTTATTTTGTCTCATTTCTGTCTTCCCCTTACTGGTCAAGAAGGGTTTTTCATATAGCATGATGTAGGATCTCGGCTAATCCCAGGAGTCCTGTCTCAAGTTGCCAAGGAGATTTACATCCCTGGGAGTCATGTCCCATGTAGTGGGTAGAACAATGAGTTCACCTGCCAAGTTGGCTTAGAGAGAGAGGCTACATCTGAGCAATAAAAGAGGTTCTCTGGGAGTGAACCTAGAGTAGGCTTAGCTTCTCTTACCTAGCTAAGTAGGCTTAGCTTCTCTTTGCAGGAATAAGTTTCATAGGGGCAAACCCTAAGATCGAGGGCTCAACCTATTGAATTGGTTGTCCCCACTGCTTTCAGGAATATCAGGAATTCCCCAGATGGGGAAGTTGAATATTTCCTCCTTTGTCCCCAGTCCCCCAAGGGGACTTTGCAAGTACTTTTTATTCTCTGCTGAAATTATTCTGGGAGTTATCAAAGCATCACACTAGCCTGGAAAAACCGATAAAATCTCATGCCCTATTCAAGATTCCGTGTAACCATGGTGTTCGAATAAACTGACCATATAAGTTAAATTAGATAATACACTACTCAAATTGTAAATTTTGCAGCAAGTAAACAGCTCTTTCTTTGGTCTCACACAAAATTTAGGTTTTAAAATATGGACCATATTAGCTTTTACCCTATACTCTAATATACTGAGTCCTATCCAGATCATCTTCATTCATATCTCTAGTGGATGTCTGATTGCTTTCTCAACTTTTTTAACGGTTGCTGTATGCAGTACTGCTGACTTTCATAGCTTCAGAGCTCTAATTCTGAGTCTTGGTTGTCACATAAATACCTAAAGTTTCAGAGAACAACCAGGTTATACACTAACAGCCCAGGATCTCAGATGTTAGAAATAACAGTTACAACTCTGGAATAGATGTGACTGTTGTTAAGAGTTTACAATCTGACACCCTTTACAATAGGCCCCAACTTGATAACTCATGCTCTTGACTTCAATTCTCCAAGTTTGTATATTACACTTAGTCCATACGAATGATGCATGATAATATTTGTCTTTTTGTTTCTGACATTTCATTTTACATAACGTCCTCAAGTTTCATTCACCTAGTTGCATACCTCACAACTTCATTCCTACTCGCAGCCTCTCACTAGTCCATTATACGTACACACCGCAGTTCCCCCTTCCATTCCTCAGTCATTGTACCCTTTGGCCACCTCCACCCATTGTGAATCATGAACACCCTCGCCATAAACGTCAGTGTGCAAATATCGATTCATGCCCCCAATCTTACTTCCTCCAGGCATATACCTAGCAATATCTCCCTTTGTTTTATGCCCTTCTAAACTCTCCAATGCCTGTGGAACTCTATGCTACTCTAGCAAATACTCTAGCACTCTCTTTTTAACCAAACGATTTTTTAGTCACCTGCTTGAAAATTTGGCTTCATCCTTAGAACTATTTCTTTGCATACCCCTCTCTAGAGGTTGCTCAGAAGTTGGCATTATTTTTCTTCCAACCTAGTATTCTTTTATCTCTCTAAAAGAAATTAAGTAGGGGTGGGGGAAGGCATGGGAAACAAAGAGAAAGGAGACATATGAGAGAAAGTAACTAGTTAAACCATGTAGTACTTAATTCTACCATCATTCTTTATAACTTCAGTTTCTCCCAAGCAATGCATCTGGCCTCCTAAGAGATTTTTTCTAATTTACTGTAAAATATTTAAGATTGGAAAAGAGAAGTAAAGAATAATATAATCATTCATATTACCAGTTGCCAATTTAAAGATTTAAAAATAACTGAAATCCTTAGAGCCTCTTTTGTAATCCTTATCAAACTTCATCATTGCTACTGCCTGCTAAAGTAAACAATAGCCACAAAAGTTTATGTTTTCCATGGATTTATAAATACATTAATTCCATGTGTATGTATCCTAAGAGTTATACCCATTTTAAAATATCTAACTATAATAACAAATGCATTTTTCTTAAATTATCTGCCACTCATTTTATTTATAAAATTGATCTTTTTTTATAAGATCTTTTTTGTTTTTTAGTTCTGTGTAGTATTCCACTACATTGATTGCTTCTCCTGTTGCATAACTTTTAGATTATTTCCAGTTTTGGACATAAACATATTTTTGTATATCATCATGTACACACATGATATTATATGAAATATATATCCCCAGGAGTGGAACTGGTGTGTCATTTAACATGTGTATGTTCAACTTTACTAAATATTGTCCATTTTTTCTCAGAAATATGAAATTCACAAATAAAAATCCATGAGAGATGGGATTTTGGTTTTGTTTTATTGCTTTATTCTAAACATCTAAAAGAATGTCTGGCACTTGGTGGGAATATAATAAATATTGGCTGAATGAATGATCATTGAACATATGTGGTGATAACCAGGTCTATTCCTACTATTTCCTGGGACGAGAGTCATGGACAGTCACATTCCATATATCTAAATATTAAAAAGTTATAATTATAAATAAATTAACAATTTATTTAATAAATCATTAAATAAAATACATTCTATTCTTCTACCTTGACAAATATAATTTTCAAATGACCTGGAAAACCAGGTACTCCTTAGTCCAGCCCTCTAGCCCATCTCTAGGTTCCTAAACTTGAACTCTAGCTTGCACTCTCACGTGCGCACACACAGACACCTTACACTACAAGCCCACACCTTGTTTGCAGTCCCTAAAACAGCAGCCCTTTGCTCCCTCTCAGGGTAAGGTACATACAAACCTGCGGTGTGCTTCATCTTTGTGTGTTCAAACCCAGGCAAGAAGCTAGCAGAGGCCCTGGAAGTGATCCGGGAACTATTTTTAGTAGGAAAATTAAGGATACTAATTTCCAAGAGCCTTGTTTAAAAGAGAAGATTGTGGGTTTCAGGCAGGCATATCTCTTTGCTTCCTTATCCAACAAGGAAAATTGGCCAGAGCAGGAGCCATCTAAAATATTGCTGTTTAAACATCTGTTATAAATGGTCTTTCAAAAATATCTGTCTTGTTTTTGTTGTAAAGTACCAAAATGATGATTTGCTAAAAACAATGAGTTGAATAAACAAAGATATAGAAAAAATGCATGATTTTTTATTATAGGATTCTACGATGGAAAAAAATAAATTTACATCTATGTATATAAGTGCAAACAATAGAAAACTGTAAACTTCGTTCATGTACATATGCACACAGGCATGTTTAATTTGCAGCTAATCGCCATAATACTTGCAAATTTTTGCTTTTCTGCAATTATAATTAAACAAAACTCCTAAATGAAATAATGATAATGATTCTCCATATTAAACGGACCTGCACACTCTGAACAAACACTGTGTACATCAATATTTAAAGTACTTTAATGTAACAAATGAGCTCCTTTCTTGCTCATTACTTACCTAAACTAGGATAGACTGATAATGGTATTCGCAGGGAATAATAGATATCTAAACTATTTCCATGGTTCACTTTAATAAAATTCAGAAAGGATAAACTATTTTCACACATATATATTGGTGGGATTGGAAGTAGTGATTTATAAGTAACTTATCCACAATGAAACAAACATTGTATTTTGAAAATCAATCTTCAATCCTTTGTGTGTGGCCAACTCCAATAACTTAACTTGTAGGCTTATATTTGCATTTAAGCCTTTTCAATGAAAGAAATAGATCCTGATCCATAAATTTTCTATGCATGAATTTTATCATAATGGAAAATAAAAACTCAGATATTTTACGATATTTGTAGAGTATTCTTTGATAACTTTAATAGATTATCTAATTCTTTTTAAATAATTGCTAAAATGACAGAAAAAACAGCATAGCAATCTGTAAAAAGCTTGTTCTTCCAATTTCTAACTTTGACTTTAGTCCTTGGAATTTTTCTTTCATTTAAAAATAAGTAGCCTTCTTTATTTGAATGCAAGTATGAGTCATTAAAACAAAAAAAAACAGATGATTAAGCAAATCTGGCTGTATAATTCATATGATTAAAATGACAGGAACAATCTTATTTTTTATCTTACATAAACATGGAAGATTCATTGCAAAGTTAAAAAATCCTCAATGTAGATTTTCTCCTAAATAACCACTGTAACTCTGAATGTACCTCCACAAGTGTTTATGATTAGCTTTCACATGATTTTAAAAATTACAGTGTGTTAGCATTAGGCTTTAAGTAATTCATCACATTACAAAACACAATCTAATTTAACTGTTATTATTGGCGGGGGTGGGTGGGTAAGATGTAGGAAGGAGGAGAAAAACTTTCTCCACGAAAGGAACAAGGCGTTGATTTGTATTCAGGCAAAAGCACCAGCAGTACATACTTCTACAAAACACCTAAACTCCAAAGAGTTTTTACACAATTTGGAACTGCAGTTGGTAAGTTATGTTAAAACATTAAACATTGTAAAACTGCCCTACTAAGATTGACATGTATGCAGCTCATAAAGCGTGTTATACCAACCACATAATTTTGACAGCGCCTGACTTTGGTTTAGGCCTAGGATGTCACAAAACTGTCATTTTGCTATAAAAATAATTAAACATTTGCTCTCAACGCTTAGAGTATTAAATTGGCAAAAGCCCTAGGGAAGTCCTAACCTTTAAATGTGTGATTTTTAAAATTCATTTCTTTGTATTTTATATATAATTTTCATACAGTAAATGTCACCATTTTATGTATACATTTTGATGCCCTTTAGTAGACATTGACAAAGTAAAGTTTTATGTATTTCAGACTAGTTGTATTGATAAACATTAAAGCTGAAAAAAGTATCACCATTAATAACTTCCACGGAAGCAATAGCTATACATTACTAAGTAGCAATGAGCAAATACATCACTAGTTTTATTTTTTCAGTGGGTTAATGTGCCATATCTTGATGATTGCTAATGAAAGCAGGTTTACATTTTCTTTTACATGCTGAATTTATTTTCCTTCTTATTTTTTAAATGCAATTTTACTGAGATGTATCTTCACATACCATATAATCATCCAATTGTACAATCTGTTTTACACAGCATCGTCATATAGCTGTGCATTTGTCATCACAATTGATTTTAGAGCATTTTTATCACTCCAAAAAATTTAAAATATGAATAAAAGTAAAAATAAAAGTGAAAAAACCACCTAAAACATACCATATCCTTCTCCCCCATTATTTATTTATTTTTATCTATTTTTTCTTACTCAACTGTCCATCGACTACATAAAGGGAGTGTCAGTAACAAGATTTTCACAATTACACAGTCACACCTTAAAAGCTCTATAGTTATTCAATCATCTTCAAGAATCAAGGCTATCATATTACAGTTCAACAATTTTAAATATTTCCCTCTAGGTACTCCAATACACCAAAACTGAAGTAGGCTATCTATATACTTTTTAAGCATAACCTCTCAACTTTACGTGAAATTATCTCAGCCACTGAAACTTTATTTTGTTTCATTTCTCTTCCTCCTTTGGTCAAGAAGGCTTTCTCACTCCCATGATGCCAGGGCCAGGTTCATCCCTGGGAGTCATGTCTCACTTTGCCAGGAAGATTTACAATGCTGGAAGTCATGTCCCACATAGAGGGGAGAGCAGTAAATAAAGAGTGGAAATATTACATAAATAATTTGTTTCTTCTGTTTTATTGTTGCTTTTTATTTCAGATCATAAAAAGAGAAAAGACTGTTTTTTGACAGAGAATACTCCTATATGTATATAGTGGTCTAGAATGAAGTGTTTTTAAAATTTTATTATTTATAAGGAAAATATGGATATTTTGGAAATGTTACTATAGCTGTTTTCCCAAATGATTTTGTTCTGAGACTTTCCAATTTTACATATATTATGACATAAAATAATAACTTCCATTTCCTAAAAGTAAAAAAAACCTCATGTTTTTTACCTTACACGTATTACAACAATACTCTAAGTTTCACAGTTGTTATAAATCTAGACACCATGAACTAATGGGCATGGACACAAAACAAAAATCTCAAGCAAAAGAGTAGTTTCTACATCTTGATCACAGCTATAACATAACATTGTGAAAATCAAAAGCTCAACGTGTTAGGCAGTATGACAGTGTCTCAGTGGCAAAATTCTTGCCTGCTATGCCGGAGACCCAGTTCGATTCCTGGTGCCTGCTCATGCAAAAAAAAAAAAAAGTATATGGTCTAAGCACCCCAATTAAAGACAGATCATCAAAATGGATTAAAAAAGTAAGACCCCCCCCCAAAAAAATGTTGCCTTCAAGAAGAGCACTTTAAATATAAAGACACTAGTAAGTTAAAAATAAAATGTAAAATAATGTATCATGATAACACTGATCAAAAGAAAGCTGGAGTGACTCTATTAATATCAGATGACGTAGATTTCTGAGCAAAAATATTTTCAAGAATGAAGTCATTTCAAAATGATAAAGGGGTCAATTCTTCAACAGGACAGAATAATCTTAAATCTTTATGCCCTTAATAACAGAGATTCAATATATATGAAACAAAACTGATATAACTGAAATTATAGTCAGCTATTTCAAAATCTTTTTCATAATAACAGATAGAAAAAGTAGAAAATCATGAAGGACATACTGGATTTGAACAGTACTACCAATCAATGTTACCTAATTAGCATTAATAGAACATTGCATCCAACAACAGGAGATTACACATTCTTTGCAGGATTCACTGAATAACCATATTTTCAGCCACTTTCTAGTTAAAATGATTTTATTCATACACAGCGTGTTCTCTCACCACAATGGAATTAAATAAGAACTCAATAACAGAAATATCTTTGGAAAATACAAAAATACCCTAAAACTAAATAACAAACCTCTAAATAACCAAGGGGTAAAAGAAGAAATCAAAGGTAAAATTAAAAATATTTTGGTACTGAATGAATATAAAAACACAACTTATCAAAATGCATGGAGTGTGTCATAAAAGCAGTACCTAGTGGAAAGATTAATACCACCAAACCCCTATATTAGAAAAGGAGAGACAGGCCTCACTGACCTCAGCTATTATCTTAAGAATAAGAGAATAAATTAAATTCCAATTAAGTTGAATAAAGAAAAAAATCACATATATATAGACAATTGTTTTTTGACAAAAATGTTCAGGCAATTGAGTGGAGAATGGATAATCTTTTCAATAAATGATGCACAAACAATTGGAGATGTACATAAAAAAACAAATAACTCTGATCCATATCTTGTACTATATACAAAAATTAATATCAAGTGGCATATAGACCACTACAACTATAAAAGTTCCCAGTTTTTCACTTTTGTCTGAGCTTGAGGCCCTGTGAAGACAGGTAGTAAAGATGAAGCAGAGTTGTAAACTGCTTGACCATTTAAGCCATGTCCCAACACACACAGAGTCCTTCAATGAGAGGCTTCGAAGCTTTACAAATATATCTGACCAGTCATTAGTGGGGCACTGAGCTAAGCATGGAGTAACTTCAACGGCCACACACAACAAAGAATACAGACATTACAGAATCAGTTCATGAAAATCATTAAACAAAGTATAAGCAACAACAACAAAATTAACAGCAACAATTTAAAACTCTGAGAAAAGGATATGATTTAAACTATTCGGTTTCCAATGAAAACTATGAGGCACTTAAAGAAACAGGAAAATTGTGCCCATATACCTGAAAGAAAAACAACAGTAAATAGAATATGACCCTGAGGAAGTCCAGATGTTGGAATTGTTAGACAAAGTCTTCAAATTAGCTATTTAAAATATGTCAAGGGACTTACAGGAAAGTATGACAATAATTTCTACCAAATAGAGACTGTCAATAGAGATATAAATTATAAAGAGGACAAATAGAAATTCTTAATTTAAAAAAATCAATAGCTAAAATGAAAAATTTACCAGAAAGGCTCAAAGATAGGTTTGCCCTAAAAATACTCTAGTTAAAAAAAATAATCTTTAAAAAAATAGATTTGTGCTGGTAGAAGAAAGACTCATTGAACTTGAAGATAGAGAAATCTAGTTTATCAAGTCTTACAAATAGAAAGAAAAATGAATAAAGAAGAAATAAATTCCAGAGACCTTTGGAACACCATCGAGCATATGCAGAATAGGAATCCCAGACTAAGAGGAGAGAGATAAAAGAGAAGAAATACTATTTGAAAAAATAATAATGGCCAAAAACTTTCAAACTTGATGAAAAGCATTATTATTGATATCCATGGAGCTCAATAAACTCCAAGTAAGATAAACTCGAAGAGATACTCATTTAGGCACATCATAGTCAAATGATTGTAAGTCAAAGACAGAGAATCTTAAAAGTAACAAAATAAAATGACTCAACTTTTTACCAATAAAAATTAATAGCCGATTTCTCATTATAAACCATAGAGCCCAGAAGGCAGTAGAATGACCTTGCTGAAAGAAAAATTCTGTCAGCCAAGAATTCTGCAGTCAGTAAAACTCTTTCAAAACAAACACTAATTAAACATTTCCCATATAAACCAAACGTAGTGAGTTCACTGCCAGCATACCTGCTTTACAAGATAAATGAAAGAGTCTTTCAGTCTGAAAAAGCAAGTTTATTCTAAACTTAATAGGGAGTTCAAGGTACCTTAGAAAAGCAAAACAATCCTGAAAAATATGAACAAAGTTGGAATACTCACCTTCACTCGTTTCAAAACTTATTACAGAGCTACAGTAATCTTGTGGCGTTACTGGTATTAGAATTATAGGCCAATGGAATAAAATTTAGATTCCAGAAATAAGTCCTTAAGTTTATGGTTAACCAATTTTTAACTAAGATGTCAGTGGAATTCAATGGGGAAATATTTTTTTTGATAAAAGACTGTGAAATATTTTTCTTCCCACAAATGATGCTGGGGCAACAGGATATCCAATATAAGTAGAACCATATATTTACATAAACATCCATACTTAAATATTTACAGTAGCATTATTTATAATAGCCCAAACTGGAAATAACTGAAATGGCCACCAACCAATGAGTAGGTCAACAAAGTGTTGCACTGCTTTACAATTGGATACTATCAGGAAATAAAAAGTAATAAAGTATTGACGTATGCTAATATGGGCGAACCTCAGAAACAGTACTTTAAGTGAAAGTAGCCAGACATAAAAGACTAAATATTGTATGGGTCTATTTATGTGAAATGTTCATAAAAGGCAAGTCTAGACAGACAGAAACTAGATAATTGTTTGCTAAGGCATTAAGGGTATCAATGCCCTAGCAAACAATGACAGATGACTGCAAATATACACAAGCAAATTTTGCAGAGTTATAGAAATGTTCAAAAACTGGATTTTGATGAAGTTCTCACAATCTAAATTTATTAAAAACCCTTGATTTGTACACTTAATTAAAGCTGACAACAGCAACAAACATATACAGGTACACACACTAAAATACAACTATCACCTACAAGGATTAGCTCAATTTAAAAACACTGATTCATACCATTTTTGGTGAAGATATGGAGAACCTGGAACTCTGGAACACTTCTGGTGACATGTAAGATGTTATAACCCCTTTGGAAAGTATTTTGGCAGTTTCTTAAAAAGATAAATTTACATCTGTCCTAGGAGTCAGGTTTTTAAGTCTGAGTATTTACCCAAGAAAAATAAAAGCCTACATTCACCCAAACTTGTGAAAGAATATTAACTGAAGCTTTGTTTATTATAGACCAGCAGAGAAACAACCCAAATGCCTATCACAGGATAAATGGAAATATATTTGGTGGTAGATTTAGACAGTGGAATATCATCACTTAACTGTAAAAATCATTGAACTGATAAAGGCCACAAAATGGGTGAATCTCAAAATGATTTGATTGAAGGAAGCCATACCAAAAAAAAAAGGGAATATATAATAGGATTCTATTTATTGAAAATCCACCCACAAAAAGGGTGGATCTCAACGTAATTTCATTGAAGGAAGCCATACAAAAAAAAGAGTATACACGAAGGATTCTATTTCTTGAAAATTCAAACTAATATATAGTTACAGAATACAAATTAGTTGCCTGAGGAATACCAGTGATGTGGGTAAAGGTTGAGACAAGGGAACACAAATAGACACAAAGAAACAACCCAAATAATGAGTATATTCCTTACCTTGACTATAATGATTTTTTTCATGGGTGCATACATATGTCAAAACTTATCAAGAACAAAGTACCCTTGTCTTACCAAAAGTTTCATTAAAAATTCATTTCAAAACTTCTAGAAAGAGATGCCCCCAAAGTCCTTTAAAAATAATGTTACCTTCCCTCTTTCTTTTGTACATTTTACTATAACTTTTAAGCTTATCTTCAAAGTTGCATTATTTTCAACTACTACAGCTGTTCTCTCATCTGTTAATTGCCCTAGTCTTTTACCTTAATGAGAATTTAGTACTTATTTATTCAGTGTATTTAATTAGCACTTCATAATTTTCTAAGTGTTTTCAGATATAGTATGTTATTTGATCCTCACGGGTTCTTAATTATAAATTACATTAACATGCTTAGATTCTATTTTTGACCTGTAGATAAATTTTCTAAATATAAATGTGACTAATATTTTATAAACTCACATTTGTCACATTATTACTGTTTTTCCAATCTCCTCTTTCATCTTAATTATCTATGTTTTAAATGTCCCTCAAAAGGGGATATTAAGTTTAATTATATTACCTATCATATTTTGTATTCTTGCTGTTTTCCCAGCTATTGCTAGGTGCTTTACATTTATCATCACATTTAATCTTTCTGAAACTCTCCTGCAGTAGTATATCTCCATTTTATAGGTGAGGGAATTGAAGCTCTTGATAGGTAAAGTAACATTCCTCAGTTGACAGTGTCAGATGCAGAATAAATATTTAATCTGGCTTCATTTGAAGGTCAATGTCCTTATCAAAGAGCTGTGCTCACCCCTTCCCCCTGTCCAATAGCCTTCTCTTAACAGATACATCTCGCATGCTCCTGATCATTAGGCTAGTTTTCGCCATGTGTTTGCTCTATGGGAGTCTGGTTTCTTCTGAAAGTCTCTTGGATTCTGAATATCTACTTAATTTTCTCTTCCTGAAATGTAGTACATATACTTGATTTGATTCTTTATCTAAAGATTTCTGTTTTTCCTTTCAAATTATTAACTTTTGTAGTTCACTTTTCCCTTTAATTCAATATATCAATTACTCGTGCCCCATTGATTGCACATAGTTTACTTCATTAATGAATGAATCACTCGCATGAAAACATACACTTATATAATAGCTGTCACGTACCAGCACTATTTTAAGCGCTTGGCACACTTTATTTGCATTAATCTCATAAGCCTATAAAGTAGGTAATATGTTTAGCCTCATCTTTGTAAATGAGAAAACTGAGGCATGAGAAGTTTTGCAGATTATCCAAGGTTGTTGTTTTGGATGTTATGTGAAAATCTTTTGGTGATGAGGAACAAAACACATAGCCAGCCAGCCAAGAATGCAAGAAAGGATAGCTTTGTTAGCACAAAGGCCCTAGAGTGGGGAGAGGGGAGAACGACGGCAATGGACATTTATGTAACTGGGTTTATCTAACTTGGTTTCTTG
>PVIY010009674.1:0-71752 GCA_004026745.1 Myrmecophaga tridactyla
TTGGCAGATTTCACCAGTGAAGACATCTATTCTTGGTCTTTACTTTCTTGGGGGGTTTATAATATGTGATTCCCTTTACCTATTATTGGTTTGCTGAAGTCTCATATTTCTTCTTAACACAGTATGGTTTCTGTTTCTAGTGTTCATTTCATCCTGGTTATCTAATTTTTTGGTGTACAATTGTTAATAGGACACTTTTATAATACTTTTAATTTCTTTGGGGTTGGTAGTTATAATCCCTTTTATTTTTGCTATCTCTGGGTTTAGTTTGCTCTCCTTTTTCTAAGTCTTCCAGTTTTGAGTTAAATCTCTGATTTGAATTATTTCTTCTTTTTAAACTTAGGCATTTAGCTATAATTTCCCTCTCAATACTTGCTGCATCCCATAAGTTTTAATAGTCGTGTTTTTATTTTCCTTCACCTCAAGATATTTTGTCGTTTCCTTTGTGATTTCTCCTTTGACCCATTGTTTGTTTAAGAGCATAATAATTTAATTCCCACTTATTTGTGAATTTTCCATTTCTTCCTCTGCCATTGATTCCTAGCTTAATTCCTTTGTGGTTGGTGAAGATGTATTGTGTGATTTCACTAATCTAAAATGGATTGAGACTTGTTTTGTAATGTAACATATGGTCTATTCTGAAGAATGACCCATGTGCACTAGAGAAGAATGTGTATTTTAATGCTCTTGGGTGAAGTTGGTTTATAGTAGAGTTCTAGCCTGCTATTTCCTTATTGAACTTCTGTCTAGATGTTTCAACCATTATGGAAAGTAAAGTAGTGAAGTCTCCTTCTATTAATGTAAAATGTTCTATTTTCCCCTTCAAATCTGTCAGTATTTGCTTCATATATTTTGGGGCTCTATTGTTAGTTGTGTGTGTATATATATGTGTGTGTGTATCTTCTTGAATTGACAATTTTATCAACCTATAATGTCCCACTTTTATCAACCTATAATGTCCTTATTTGTCCCTTGTAACAGTTTTTACTTCATGTCTATTTTATCTAATTTTAGTTGAGCTACACCAACTTCTTTGGTTACTATTTGCATGGAATATTTTTTTCCCATCCCTTCACTTTCAATCTATTTGTGTCTTTGAATTTAAAATATATCTCTTATTAAGCAGCATATAATTGGGTCATGTTTTTTTATTCATCCTGAAAATGTCTGCCTTTTGACTGCACAATTTAATCAATTTACATTTAAAGTAACTACTGATAATTCAGGACATTCTGCTGCCATTTTGCTATTTGACTTTTGTAAGTCTTAAAATGTTGTCCCTCAATTCTTCCATTAATGCCTAGTTTTATAATTATTTGATTTTTTAGTATACCACTTTGAGTCACTTCTGATTTAATAAAATATCTATTTTTTCAGATATTTTATTTATGATGACCATAGGGCTTAAATTAACATCTTTAATCTTGGACAGTAATGTTTGATATATGATACCAGCTTAATTGCAGTAGCGTGGTGAGCGCTAGTCCTGTGGCCCTCTGCCCTTCCACCTTGGGATGTATTTGTTACAAATTATAACATTGTACATCAAAGCTGTATATTTATCATTACTCTTTATGTATTTACATTTTAGAGACTGCAAGAAGTAAAAAGTGGTGTAGCATACCAAAAAAAGAAAAACACAGTAGTACCAGCATTTTAAACTAGCCATATTGTTATCTTTAGTGAAGATCTTTATTTCTTTATGCTGCTTCAATCCTGTCTAATGTCCTTTCTTTTCAGTCTGAAGAGCTGCTTTCAGCATTGCTTATAGGGCAGACGTAGTGGTGATGAAATGCCTCAGCTTTTGTTTACCTGATAATGTCTTAATCTCTCCCTCATTTTTGAAAGATAATCTTGCTATACATTCCTGAGTTGCAGTTATGTCTTACGGCACTTTAAATATTTTCCCTCTGCTATCTCCCTTCATTATTTCTGATGAGAAATTGGCATTTAACCTTACTGGGGTTCCCTTGTACCTTACACATTGCTTTTCTCTTGCAGCTTTCAGAGCTCTCTCCTCGTCCTTGGCATTCAACAGTTTTGACCACTGGGTGAATGAGTGAGGTTCTCTTCGAGTTTTCCTGTTTGGGGATGTTTGGCTTCTTCATTGCGTATATGCATGATTTTTCTGTTTAATTGGGGATTTTTTTCTACCATTAGTTCTGTGAATGTTCCTTCTGCCCCTTTCTCTCCCTCTTTTCCCTCTGTAATTTCCATAATGTGTATATTAATACCCTTGATGGTGTCCCACAGGACTCTTAGTAGCTGTTTACTTTGTTTTCATTCTTTTTTCCCTTGTGCTCAACCTGACTCATTTGAATTGTTTTGTCTTTGAGTTCACTAGGGATTTCTTGTGCTGCTCCAATATCCTGTAGAAACCCTAGGAAATTTTACACTTCAGTTATTTTGGTCTTTAATTCTAATATCTAAGTTTGGTTCCTTTTAAAAATTTCTATCTCTTTATTGAGATTCTCATATTGTTCATTCAGAGTTTTCCTGATATCTTTAGTGCTTTCTCCATGTTTTTCTTTATCTCATTGAGCATCTTAATGGCTCCTTTTTTAATTCTTCATTTGGTTTTTCAAAAATCCTTTGTCTGGCAAAGTCTGGTCTTCTTCTTTGATATTTTCTAAGTTTTTATCATATCTGTCTATGTAACTTTTTATGGGCCATGATTTCCTGTTTCTTTGTCTTGCAGTGCACACTGTATATTTTAATATGTGAATGTCTTACCCCTGGGACTTAGTTCCTGAGCTGTCTGTTCTATATGTTTCAATCCAAATAGTAGCATTACAGAGTTTTTTGTTTTTTTTTAATGCCAGCTGCTTACAAAAATATACCAAAGCAAAAGACACCTTTCACAGTCTTTGCAAATTGGCTCTGGTTTATCTGGTGCTCTTCTTCTGTTTAGCAATCCTATCAAGAAGTTCAGCATGATGGAAGAGAGAAGTAAAGGGTCTTCTCTGTCTTTCGCCTGCATCTAGACCTGGACTTCATCTGCTTCTGGTTTAGTAGTTCCCCTGTATATGTGTATCTGAATATTTCCTCTACACCATATGAAATAGTCTTCCTCTCCCGGATACTCTATTGCATATCTTAAAGTCAGTAATCCTTGCTGCAGGCCACTTTTTTTTTATGCACTAGTCAAAATATAAATTTTGTACCAAATAAACATTTTTTGCTTTAGTCTCACACATAAGTTGAAAATTTAAAATATTAATTACCATCTATTTTCTATCTCCTGATGGTCTCTGTTACCAACAAAAGTGGCTGCAGGCCACTTTGACATAATTGTTTCTTACACTGCTTTAACTATTTTCAAACTATCTGCCTGCAGTGCAAGTTCTTGTCTGGTGATCCAGAGACAAATGTCCTGGTTCAGTCTTTCAGGCTACCACCTGATAGATTGGCGCCAACATACAGGTACCCAAGTGTTCTAGTTTGCTAACTGCTGGAATGTGACAGACCAGGAACAGAACAGCTTTTAAAAAGGGGGAATTTATTAAGTTGCAAGTTTATAGTTCTAAGGCCATGAAAATGTCCTAATTAAAGCAGGTCTATAAAAATGTCCAAATTAAGGCACCAACAAGAGGTTACCTTCACTAATGAAGGGCCGATGAAGTTCAGGGTTTCTCTCAGCTAGAAAGCACATGGTGAACATGGCAACATCTGCTAGCTTTCTCTCCAGGCTTCTTGTTTCATGAAGCTCCCCTGGGGGTGTTTTCCTTCTTCATCTCCAAAGGTTTCCGGCTGCCTCGGCTCTCGTGGTTCTTATGGTTCTTGAACATTTCCCAAAATGTTTCCTCTTTTAAAGGATTCCAGTAAATGAATCAAGACCCACCTGGAATGGGTGGAATCACATCTCCCTATAATCAAAGGGTTGATACCCACGATTGAGTGTGTCACATCTCTGTGGAGATAACCTAATTAAGCTTCCAACCTACAGTGCTGAATAAGGATTAAAAGAAATAGCTGCCTCCACAAGATGGATCAGGATTAAAACATGGCTTTTTTTCTAGGGTACATAATCCTTTCAAACCGGGACACCAAGTATGCACATAGGGGTTACTCTGCTCCCTCTGGAAGAAGGCCAGGACACCACAATGGAAGCAAAGGATGGCTCCATATCACACTGGGAAGGAGGTGAGGTGGACAAGAAAATATGCAATGAGCTTCCTCTGCCATTTTTTAAAGTTGCATTTTCTTGATTTAGAATTCATCTTAGTTACTGCAACCCTTCAACTATCTTCTGCAACTTTGAGGAAGATGACTCTGCCAGCTTTTGCTACCTATTCAAAGTTTCTGTAAATGAACAACACCCCAGAGTGTCTCATCCCACCCTCTTGGTCCCAAGAGCTCCTGGCTCTATTTCTTTTAACGTTCACAAAAATGAGAGGAAAAAAGTTTGAGTCGTTACGTGATGCCCCAGATTAACATTGTCAGAGATTTTATTTGTTCATGGATTCCTAGTCTGAATTCCTTTGACTGCAGATGCTGGTTTGATTGAATGGACAGGATCTATACCTTCTTTCTCTCATATCAAAGAATATCAGATTTGTAAGTTAATAGTGGCCAAAATAAAAATTGCAACAGGAATTATTTTAAGACTACTTTTATATAATATTGCAAGCAGTAAAATCAATTAAAAGCAGAAAAGATTAAACATACTGATTCCATAATAAAAATATATGCAGTATCAGGGCAGAGTAACAAAAAAACATCTGTTTTTACATCTTTTGGGGAGGAGAAAAAACTAATTAGTTGGAGACCAATTCAGATAGATGTCATTTAAATTGCTTTTACTTCTGCTTATAAAAATAATGCAATTAGATGTAGGAAGTAAAATAAAAAAGATAGGTTTAAAACAGATGTCTAGCAATAGACAGTCACACTATTAAAACTATATATAGAAGTGCCTGCTAGACAAATTTATGCAGAAATAAATGTTGGGTCATTCTTAAGAAAAATGAGCCTTGGTTGTAGTACACAGATTTACCCACAGATTTTTATTTTAAACAATAGGAAATATCATTTGGTCAAGCTAGAGAGAATGGTGTGGTTTGTTATTTGGTAGTGAGTTATTGTGAAGGTAATTGAGATATGTCTACTCCGTGAAAAAAAAAAGACTCTTTTTTTATCTTTTATTTGTCTGCTTCCAGTATTTAATTTTTTTCCTTATTTGTTCTGTCCTGCTTTCATTTTAGATTATTAATGAATGTGAATATTAATTTATTCACACAAC
The DNA here is from genome assembly GCA_004026745.1 of Myrmecophaga tridactyla. Lineage (NCBI taxonomy): Eukaryota > Metazoa > Chordata > Mammalia > Pilosa > Myrmecophagidae > Myrmecophaga > Myrmecophaga tridactyla. The sequence goes on from PVIY010009674.1 coordinate 5,243, forward strand.
CATACATATACATATTCACACATGCACTTGTCCTGAGTGAGAGAGTTAAATGATAGTAAATATTATGTTTAATTTAGTAAAAATTTTAAATAAACTTAACCAATCATTTGCCAAGTTTCCTCTGAATAAGGAAAAGAGAGTGGCTGGAAGGTTAGTCTGAGATGGCAGACTAATTCTGACCAAAGCATAAAGAGATTTATATTTGAATTGGTAGAGTATTTTTAATAAAGCAAGGTGGGACTTAAATGACATTAGTTGTCTGAAATTTGGGGGGCATTTTCTTAGTGACACATAACTGTTCATTCATAACCCAAAAAGAATAAATGTTGGAGCAATAATAATTATTCTGTAACTAAATTGCAGTTTTTCTTCCTTGGAGACTTCTAAATATTCCTTAATATTCCTCCATCTATTCATTTAAAACATTTCCTGCCCATCTACTATGCACTAAACATGGGACAAGTGATGGATATGATGAACAAAGTCTATTCTCTGATGTGGCTTGTGATCTGTTAAGGTGGTAGATTTGTGATTTACAATTCAATGTGGTTTGAGGTGTGAGAGGGAACTTTTAGCATACTATATGAACACTTGTAGAACTAGCTAATGTAGTCTGGTGTGGGATGGGGCAGGTAAAGGGAGGAGTATATGGTGGCAATTTGCGGAGGATGGACAGTTGGCAGAGCCAGATTATGCTAAGCAGGTTGAAATTTATTCTGTCTACATGGTTTAATGGGGAGAGATGTGAGTGAACCTGTTTATATTTTAGAAAGATCATTGTCTGAATTGATTTGCCCATTAGGATTCTCATCAGGCAGGATTTATTCCTGCTAATTCTTAACATAGTTCTCTATCAATAAAAGTTTATCAGATACGTCAGTAGAGAAAGGAGAAATATGGTCTTCATTGCTGTTGGGCTCTGTGCTTCTAATTCTTCTCAACCTACTTGCTATGTTAATATATTATTAAATTAGAAATGTATAAAAAGAACATAAACATAATTATCTCATAATTCTACAACAGAAATGCCCATTGTAAATATTTTCCATCAGTTTCCTTTAAATCTACCCAGTCATTCTGATTTTTATACATTATAAACATATGTAAAATATTTTAGCTGGTCAGATCACTCAGTATAATCATGTATTCTTCATGAAAAATAAATTGTAGACATTCTCTAGATGATAAACATTTCTAGTAAACACTACTGTTAATGATCAGATCATATTCTGTGGTAAATATATATTAGAATTACTTAAGTATTTGTGTATTTTGGGAATTTAAGAAATTTACAATAATTTATTATTATAAATAATATTCTGGGAAAAACATATATTTCTTTATATACATATCTATTTTTTCCTTGGAGTGGCATCCCAAAAATGAAGCAAATTTTTCAAAAGGCATAATTTGCAAGAATTTTGATACTTATTTCAAGATGCTTTCAATAAAGATGAGAGAAAAATAACCCCACAGACTTAGTATGATATGAAAGGGCCTGTCTTATTGCAACATCACTAGTATTCAATATTAAAAATTTTTTAAAATATTTGCTAATTTGTTAGATGAAAATGTGTTTTTAATTGTTTTGATTTTGACTAGTAATAAGATTTTTAAAAATTTTTATTTGCCTGTTGTACTTATCCTTTTATTATTTGATCAATACTTGGTCCATTTTTCTATTGTGATCTTAATATTGTTGTTATATATTTAAAATCACTATGAAGGGGCCATTCATATTTAGGGGATTCATTGATTTTTCACTTTTTGGTCTGTTTTTTATAGGGAAGTTTTGTGATTTATTTTCTTTTCTGTTTGAACACTTGTATCCTACCCAAGGAACAAATGCAAAACTGACATATTTTAATCTAGTATTTTATGATTTTAAAAGGTTGTTCAGCCTTTAATCCTTCTGGCATTTATTCTGGTGTATCATGTGACTTGGAGACCTAAATTGATTATTTTCCTCACAACTCTTCATTTCCTCATTAGCATTTACTAAACAACAAATTTTCTTTATTGGTTTGGTGCTTTGTTTTTTGTACATTGAATTGATGTATTGAAAAAAACATTAATTTATAGGTTATTTATTTTTCATTTATGTTTATATGCTTGCATGCTATGCAACTATTGTTATTGCACAACTTTTTTCATTAAGCACAATAATGCAAATCTTCTCTCATTTCTCCTTCTAATAAAATTTTCTTGACAATTTATGTCTATTAATTTTTCCATATGAATGTCACTAAATTAATTTTCTATCCTCAGCCCCGCTGGAAAGACATTTTGGGAAGTACTGGAGTTTTAACAAATAATTTGTTCCCATTCTGTAACACAGTATAATTTTTCTCCACTATGTACAGATATGTAGTTTCCTATCTATTTAAAAATTCTATTCCGAGCTAGCTGTTTTATGCTTTGCTTTCCTTTGGTTGCTATTATTTATGTTCCCTTTTCCATTAAATCATTGTTGTGTATGCCTGAAAAGAGGCAGTCATTTAGCAAACAAACAAGTTTTAGTTTGTAAACTGTGGAAATGCAACATACCAGAAACGGAACTTTAAAAAGGGGAACTTATTAAGTTGCAAGTGTACAGTTCTAAGGCTGTGAAAAAGTGCAAATTAAAGTACCAACAAGAGGTTACCTTCACTCAAGAAAGGCTGCTGCCATCCGGAACAGCTCTGTTAGCTTGGAAGGCACAGGCTGATGTCTGCTAGCTTTCTCTTATTTCATAAGGTTTCCCTGGGGTCACCTTCCTTCCTCATCTACAAAGGTCTCTGGCTATGTGGGCTCTGTTGGTTCTGAGCTTTGTCCAAAATGGTTCTTTTTTTTTCCCCACATGGGCAGGCACCGGAAATCAAACCCAAGTCTCCAGCATGACAGGCAAGAACTGTGCTACTGCGCCACCATTGCCCGCCCATGGTTCCCTTTTAAAGAGCTCCGTAAGCAACCCCACCTTGAATGGGTGGGTCACATCTCCATGGAAACAATAAAAAAGATCCCACCCAGCAATATTGAATGAGGATTAACGGACATTGCTTTTCTGAGATACGTAATGGATTCAAACCGACACATGTTTTATATACTTATTTTTTCCGTTGATTCTCTTCTGTTCCTCTTAAGTTAATGTTTTTTGTGAAATTTACTGAATTTATGATAATGATAAGTATTACTTCTGCTTATTAATTGAATAGTTTAGGACTTTCCAGGATGAAAATATAACTTATTCTGTGAAACATTTTTATGATTCCATATTTAGCAGGAAATTTTTAATATATTATTAAGTATAAGGTTTATAATAAAGTTATTTTTAAAAAATAATGAGCGGGTATTGAATTTTATCAAATTTTATATTAGGTCATACTGTTCTTTTTCTTTTTCTTGGTTATAGATTTGTATGCATGGTACAATTGTGATGCCTAATGCTAAATAGTACATCACTAGAATGTTCTGAAATAAACTGTAATAAATAATTATTTTACCACATGGCTGAGTTCTATTCACTCGCTACTATTTTGTATACCATTAGGTCAGTGGTTCAATCTGTGGTTTTACTATTGTATATTCCTTATATAAAAACTATATTAGCTTGATACACAGATAAAATGATTGCCTGACAGCATCTTTTTGCATAGTAAATACCGAATAGCTCCCTGTTGAACGAACGTTCCTTTAATGGTTTATGTAGCATTGAACTTAGCTTTTTGAATGTGGCCATTTCTTCTATGATAGGACTGATGTGTTCCTAAAATTCACCCACTATTCAAAATCCTACAACAAAAACCACAAAGATTAGGGGAAAATGGGCTCCAAGGCATAACAATAAAAAATGTCAGTGACACCTTAAAAGTAAAAGATAGGTACCTAATATGTAAAGCAGCATAGTCTTACACGGGTTAAATGATTTAAAGTATGCTCATGTGCTGCTACAGATATGGCACTTCGCCTTAAGAAAAGACCTTAAGTTTGCTTTTGGAGTGAGAATCAGAAGGTTTGCAGTCCGAGTTATGGTGGAGTGGTCAGAGGAGGGTTATCTGAAATCAGAGGGAAAGTTATAACTCACCCTGTGAACTGAGGCAGCTAGTAGATGTTTGAGGTGGGTGCTTGTGTGTGTTTTGTGTATTTTCACATGGCTCAGTTCAACTGGGTCCAGATTTCTGTCTTCACATAGTGTTTCTCACAGATGAAATCACACATGAGCAAACACAAAATACGTGTTATGCTAAAATTGTGCATTAATACGCCAATCACATTGAACAAATTCATTATTTTAAACAGTATTTGAAAGAGATAAAATACCTAGTTTGGGAATTGCTTTTGGAAATAATTCTTTGATAACGTCTATTTCTTCCTTTATTTCTTTTTCTATTTCTGGTCTGTTCAGGTTTTCTTCTTCTGGACCCATTTTTGGTCATCCCTTTGATTTTATCTGCACTCAGAGTGTACTTCTGCTTCCAGGGTCTGATTTTTAGTCTTTGCCTCTGGCCTAATGCCCAGCTCATACTGTTGAATATGAGCCAATTGGGAAAAATATGAGGGATTTCAATAGTTCCCAAAGGAAATTTTTATAACACCTTCTACCTCATTTCTCTGCTGTGCCTGAAGTCATCTCTCCTTTGGAGCAGTTTATTGCCAAGATGGTGTAGTATAGAATTTGTACAGGTAATGTTTTTCTGTGAAGCATGACCGTGACAGTCAATAAAATAATGATTTCTCTCCTACTGCCTTAAACCTGTGTTGTATAATATGACACACGTTTTTAGAAATGTTTTCAAGGAAGCAAAAAAATTTAGCATCGTTTGTCTACTAAATGTTTCAATAATAACATGTAAATACGGGGAGTTGTTTTTATAGCCTAAATAAAATCTACCATACCATAAGTTTATTTTTGCATGGTGAAAAGCCACCGTACCCATTTATTAAAAATCCTATTAGAATTTGAATCACGTTTGTTTGCAAAATCAAAAAATATCATTAAATTACAACCAGAATTCCAGGACTGGGTAAATACTGAGAATTATAAAATAAATGTAAATACTTTCACTTAATGAGGAATTATTTCCAAAAATAAAGCCCCAAAAAAGATTTTGGACAAATGACACAGAATAAATAATGTTTCCTGCATATTTGCTAGCCCAATTTCAACTCTGACTAGTGTAGAAAATTGTCTGGTTCTCATGTGAGTATATGTGGCAATCATAAGAATCACAACTGATTTTTCAGTGGTAATAATCCACTAATTAATATGATATAGTTTATAAAGTTTTTAAAATCATCTATGTATTTGTGTGGGTAAAACAGTCTTATTGATGACAAAATACTCTTCCAATAGCTCTTTAGGACCAGAATAGAATAGAAGTGTTTCTAGAATATAAGTATATCAATTTGTTTTGCTGTGGTCATTTGCAGGCCTCTGCCGTATGGTGTTGCTCTCGAAAACAGATTCCATTTTGCTTATACTGACATAAAATTTGCAGTTGCAGAGTAGTTTTAAAAAGGGTAGGGAGGCAGGCCACAGTGGTTCAGTAAGTAGAGTTCTCACCTGCCATGCCAGAGACAAGGGTTCGTTTCCTGGTACCTGCCCATGCAAAAAAAAAGCATAGGGAATTAACAGATTTTCAAGGAAAGAACTAAAACCTAGGCCAGTTGAATCCTCACTTAAAACTGCCAAAGAATTAAGAATTTTTAAGGAATAGAAACAAAAGCAATGAACCACAGCTGTATCTTTTTTTCCAGCACTTGTAGATTTCTTCTTACTTTTCAACAGTTTTATTCATGCACCATACAATCTATCCTAAGTGCACAATCAGTGGCTTCTGGTATTATCACATAGGTATGCATTTACCACCACAATCTATATAAGAACATTTCATTTTTTCCAAAAAGAAAAAGAAAATTCCTTACCCTTTTCTTATATCCCCCTCTTATTGACATCTAGCTCTAATATACTGCCTTTGTTACTATTAATAAAAGAATATTACAATACTATTGTTAACTCTAGGCCTTAATTTGCATTAATTGTATTTTCTCCCTAAACCATCCTATTTTTGACACCTTGTAATAGTGACATACATTTGTTCTCGTTCATGTAAAAACTTTCTTATATTTGTACAATTAACCGCCATTACTGTCCACTCTAGATTTCACTAAGTTATATAGTCCTAGTTTTTAGCCTCTGTTTTTCCTTCTGGTGCCATATATGCCCCTACCTAGCCTTCTTCTTTCAACCTTATTCACATTCAAATTTGTTCATTATACTTACAATATTGTGCTACCATCAGATAGTATTAAGCTATCCATTTCTGAACCTTTGCAATCAATCTTGTTGAACATTTTGTACTCCTTACACAGCTGTATCTTGAATGCAATACCATAGGTTCACATTACACATTAGTGGATTTTCTCTCAAAATTCGCACATTTCCGTATGGTCTTTCAGTTTCTATACCATGCTGTCTCTTCCATATCTGACCTGTAAAGACAGTCATGCCTTTTGGTAAGCTCTTTGTTTTGGTAAAGGAGAAACCGAGAAAAACTATATCTGAAGTAGATGCTTTTTCTTAAGCTTGTTGAATTTAAGTCATTAAATTTCTGATGTTTTCAACTTTTCAAAAATCTCTCAGACATTAGAACAAAATTTTAAAAGTACATTAGACTTAAATATCTGACTATGAATTAAAGATAAATTCTGTTCTCAAATAGTATTTTGTAACATTCAGAGAAAGGAATTATAAGCTTTTCAGTGAAATTGTAAGTTTTTTGGTGAAATAAATAGGCTGCCCATAACAGGGAGTATTAATTGTAGTATACAACACTGCTGTTGCCTTATTAGTTATAACATTTTAGGTGCTGAATTGTGGCTCACAATTTAAAAACACTGTAATCCAAACTTTTTTTTTTTTTACTGTAGATCATGCATGTGCTTGTAAATTTGTACATTGTTGTTACAATAGAGAAACACACATGCCTTAACATTTAAAAAGCAGGCCCCAAAGCTTATTGAAATTAGGGTATGTTCCAACTTTTTATTCATTTTAAAAGCTCTCTTTAGAAAAAATCAAAGACAGTGATTTATGGAACAGCTAGTATATGACACAATTTCAAGTGACTTACACATGTGAAATCAGAAAAGACACCTTCAGTTTTTATAATATTGGCTTTAAATCAGGCAGGCTCAAATCTAGTGGAACAGTCAGTTTTAACTTTTTAACAGATCTTATTTTTTTTATTTTGAGTGCCACTATTAATAATGTAAAGAAAGTTGCAGGGGGATGGGTTGCGTGGGAATCTAAGGCAGTCTTGATGAAACTTAAATATATTTTCTTTGTTTTCAAGATTTCAGGGAGTGTATAGCGTGTATAGGCCACTTTTAATTTCTGAAATGCTAAGTGTTTTTATACAGGAAACAAAGCTGATTTTGCTTTCCACCAGTGCAAAAGAAGGTTGTATACTTTCCAAAAGGGACAACTGAATACTTACCATTTGAGAAAGTCCTAAAGATGAGCAATGAAGAGCTGCCTGCCAAGGTCCATATTTGGATTGATTTCTGTAGTGCTATCTGTTTTGGCACAAACTTACTTTTGAGTGTGCCTAGTTTACCAAAATGAATAAAGGGAAAAAAAGGACCATAAAATGTTTTAAAGGAAGATTAAACAGAAAGCTACAGCATAAGAGAACTAGGAAATTTGATGGAGATTGTTTAATGTAAATCTTATCGTACCTGTAATTTTTTTCTGCTTAGAAGAGAAAGATTTATTGTTCAGAAGCACTTGTTTAAAAATAATATGCTACTTATAAAATCATGTCTTATACACTTGAGGCAGTGGTCAAACAGGTAAGAACTATTGTGTGTATCTTTTTAAACTGTTGAAATCTACCCTCTGAATAGCTTCCCCATTGACAAAAAAATACATCGAACCACTCATGACACATGTTAGAATGTAATTGACAATGTATTAACTAATTGCTGATTTGACATTTTTGTAAATACCAGTTTACCATGCTTTAATTTTGCACATTCATCTTATAGGGAGCACATTGGTTCTCTTATTAGTCTGGTGGATTTTCTGTTTGGAAGGAGTCACAGCATCTGTTTACATTTACCTTATCAACTCTAGAATGTGTGCATTTGTGAATGTATGTCTTCATACCTAGGTATTAGTTTGCAGATATCAACATATTTCAGTACAGAAACTATAACATTTGGTAGTGCACTGTTAGTGTGGGCTCAGCTCATCTGGATATACCCACGCTGTTAAATGATGTCTAAACACTAATCATTAAAACATCCTTGATTATTAAAAAAAAAAAAAAAAAAAAAAAAAGTTCTGGTGTCCTGAGGCCAAAAAGGGAGGGAAGAAAGGAGAGTAGGAAGGGAGAGAGAGAGAGAGAGAAGAAAGATTGACTCAAAAAAGCTTGCTTGCTCCTACAGGCAAAGTGTATTTACTAATGCAATTCAGAATTGAAAATGTTCCAAAGGTACCTATACTGCACGCACATATAATTACTTCAAGGTCATTCTAACTTATGGATGTGACTGGACCTGAATACTTTTCTTAATTTCTACTTTTCCACAGTTTATGAACGTAATTTGTCTATGACGTGTTTTCAACCTTTGTGTGGGCTGGAACTGTGAAACTGGATGGAGATAAAAGCAGCTTGCGGAATAGTCACAAAATAATCTTTTCCCTAATAATATTAATGGGTCTTCAAACTGGTTCCCAGCATAGGAAAATAACGAAGCAAGGGGGAATTGGAATTTCACTGCATTCCTTTCAAAGTATGGCAGTCGGTACACTTTAAAATTAAAATTGTTAGTCATTAAAATTTATGTTAGTCATTAAAATTGTTGTGTTTTCATTTAAAAGTAAGCAATTTAACAATGCATCATTAGTGCTCAACTAAGCAAAAGGATTCAGGCACTCCCATGAGAAAAAACCCATAGGAGGTCAAATACAGTCCCCTTACTCCAGAGAAACTGATTGTAGAATATGGGGAAAAGTCTGCCTGGCAGTTTCTGAAGTGGATAGAGCAGAAAGGACCACAGAGAATATTAACAGACAAAGTTGAAGCATTGTTTTGTTTGTTTTACACATACCACATTCCATTTTTCATATTTTGGTAGCTTTTACAAATGATTGATTTCAAAGTACTCCAGTACGTTTTGATTCAAAGGTCAGGACCCCTTTAATTAGAATCGTAGCTATGGGCAGTTCATTTTATCTTTTTTAGCCTTCATTGTTCCATGGTAAAACGAAGATTAACATACGTGTGCAGGGGGTGGACCGCAGTGGCTCAGTAGGCAGAGTTCTTGCCCGCCATGCTGGAGACCCAGGTTCGATTCCCGGTTCCTGCCCTTGCAAAAAACAAACCAACCAACCTGCACAGAGTACCATAAAAGACTGCGTGTATGAAAAGAGAGAATGTGATACAAGAATTTGGATTCCAAGGACTTAATTTCAAGATACAAGAATTTAAAGCCAAAGGGCGTTGTGCACGTGCTAAATAATAGAAAAGACTTAGGCACATCACCCTTTTTTTGGTTTGTATCAAAATATGATTTATGGAATGAAGAGTCTGATTCTATTTGAAATTCTGCCTTTCAACTTCTAGTTTGACTTAGCAGGCACCCATTTCATGGTTCTCTGCACAACAGTCAGCTTGAGTGGATTACAGCAAATTTCTTGCCATGGCCCAAAACCCTATACACAGCTATTCCCACCTACTGCCTGTCTGCCTTTTTTTAAAAACTCCATCTGAGCCACACTGGCTGTCTGCCTGTTTGGAACAAGCTCACTGCCACCTCAGGAAAGATGTTTCACTTGGGATCCCCTCTCTTGGAATATTCTTCATTTACATCTCTTATAAAATGCCAACTTTGGGGAGAGATCTTTCTTTGCTGTTCAATTGAAATTCTCGCTCCCCACATTCCTGTCTATCTTCTTACTCTCCTTTATCTTTCTCATAACACTGATAATCATCTGACATCACAGATATTTCTCTATTTTTATTTAGTTCTTGGTTGGTTGGTTTGGATTTTTGGTTGTTGTTGTTGTTCTCTATTCAACCAAAAGGAGCTCTTTAGTAAATAATTTAATAATCTCATTCACAGCATTGTAGCAGTCAAAACAGTGCATGGCACATGAACAATAACTATTGGGAGAAAGAAAGGAAGGAAGGGAGGGAGGGAGGGGGGCAAGAGAAGGAGAAAGGGAGAGAGAAAGGAAAAGGGGAGGAAGATAGAGAAGGAGGGAGAGGAAAAATAGGTGGGGAGATTCTGGCTATATAATTTGATCTTGCTGTTGTTTCACAGTAAGCCAAAATACTGCTTCAATATTTAGAACTATTTTTCAGAGTATTTAGAGCTAAAAATGCAAGAATACATTTGGACTACTTACTATAGTTTTATATCTGTGTCCGTGTCTAGGTCTGTATCTCTATCTAAACTTTTATAAATTGACATCTCTAAAACATTAAATATTGATGAACATGCTGTGTGTGTTTGCAGGCTGCCGGAATGCAATATACCAGGACTGGAATGGCTTTTACAATTCTAGGGAAGTGAAAGTGTCCAAATTAAGGCACCCATAAGAGGTGACCTTCACTCAAGAAGGGCCGATGGGTCGGGAACACCTCTGTCAGCTGGTGGTCACATGGCTGGCATCTGCTGGTTTCAGCCTCGTGTTCCTGTAGGGGTTCGTCACTTTGCTTCACCAGGGCTGGTTTTCATGTCTTGGCTTCCCTTGGCTCTCTCCAGGTCCTGGCTTGCTTAAGATCTCATGGTGACGTCTGCTGGGCTCCAAGCATCTTCAAACATCTGGGTCTGTGTTCTCTGCCTGTTAGTTCTGCTCTGAAGTTTCTGTCTGCTCTGTCATTTCTGGCAGCTTTGCTGTTCCTCTCCAAATTGTTTCTTCTTTTAAAGGATTCCAGTAAACTAATCAAGACCTCCTGAAATGGGTAGAATCACATCTCCATCTAATCAAAAGTCACATCCACAATTGGGTGGGTCGTATCTCTGTGGAGATACTTTAATCAAAGTTTCTGCCCTACAATATTGAATTACAATGATAAGAAAAGGCTGCTCCTACAAGATTGGATCAGGATTAAAACATGGCTTTTCTGAGGTACATAATACTTTCAAACCGGCACACATGCCCTCCTTAAAATTGCATCAGATCTCTCTCATCTTTCCCCAAATTCTTCCTGATTTGGTAGTTCTCTGAACATCTCATAACTGTTAAAATCTCCATGCATTCCTCTTTATCTATATTCTATATTTCTGTATATATTATCTCCATATCTATATTGTTTATCTCTATATATCTTCTATCTGTCTATCTACCTATCCTTCTATTTATTCATTTATCTAAATGGAGATTGACTTATATATCTAAGTGGATATATATATATTTATATATAAACATACATATATGATTATTTATGTACAAATAGAAGTGTCTATATGATCATGTGTTATATTTACATAATTTTATAATTCTTGCCTCCCTATATGTAGTTGATACTTTTCAGTTCACTACATTAAATTACAGCTGCTATATATTTTCATTGTACAACATTGCAACAAAAAGTTGTGGTGCGGTGGACATCTTGCCTTCAATAGCTGTTAAAAATTTGTGATTTTTATTGCTGGTGTTGTGACTTGTTATCTTTCAGCGAGACTGGCCGACAGCTTTATCATAGCTGACCACAAAGGCTAATTGTCATGTTTATGATAAGGTGCACCTTCGCGAAGCAATTGCATCCTATTTCTAGTAAATTTACTAGCTGTATTCCATTGCAGACACACGTTCTCAGTGAATTAACAACTTTATCTAATAGATTATAAACATTACTACTTAGTTTTGAAATAATTAGCCTGAAGACCGCCTTGGTAATTATTGCCATCCCACAATCCTATGCTGTTTTTCTCAAGAAATACAGATTTCATTTGGGCCAATCAGTAGACTCATCTACTGTAGCCAAATGCAGTAGGTATGAAGTCATTATAATATATCCTCATTCACCGAGGCGGAGAGCTGGATTGCAGTGGAAAGAAATAGTTCCTATTCTGTAAGGAGCCATTAATTTTGATTATAGGTAGATTTGGAGTCATCCACCACCACCCCCACTTCATAAAGGGAATCACTTCTGAATATTTACCCCATTTGCAGCATTTGTTAACATGTCCTACATTTTCTTTTGTGTGCTATACCTTTCCCCTCTTAATATTCTTTTGACTTGCTCCACTAGAGAAACTACCATCTCTTTTTCTGGACATCTTACCAATATCAAAGATGCATGTCAACCAACTCCAAAGTTTTAGAACAAAGTTGACTCTCTACTGTACACTATCTTTTTTATTTCTTGTTATCTGGAAGCTCTAGAGCAAAGCAACTTTTGGTAAGTTAAATGGCAGTGACACAGCTTTTCCTAATTTTATTGGTTCAGAGTAATACCCAGTATTATGTAAACTAACTTTTTATATTCTATGTAATTTTAAGTGTAAATTGCATGTCTTTTTAAAGCACCTCATTTTATTGAATAAAACCTCATTTTATTGAATGTTATAATACCAATGATTCTCCAGTGATTCTTTTAAGAGGAATGTTTTCTTGGTATTTCTCCTAACACTGGTAAGAGGTTTTTATTTTTAAACTTTTGAATTTACTGAGAAGCATTTTATGTTCCAAATGTTTTCCATTGGGGTTCATTTTGTGGCAAAGCAGAACAATGTTATTCCACACATGAAGACACATAAAAAGTATTTTCCCTCAGATCTTAGATTGTAGTAAAAAACTTAATATTCCCTTTTCCACAGAAATATTGCTAAAGGAAATCCATAGAATTATACTACTGAAATATGGATAACTAGCAGAAATATCATTCTTTACCTGAAACTCCATACTGAATTAAAAGACAATACGCCATTTTAATATTCTTTCTGTTTGTCTTCAAATATTGTTGTGTGCTCTCTTTGTTTTATATGAGTTTTATTTGAGGATGACATTCCCATTTGAGAACAAAGACAGTGAGGTCCATTTAGACTAGAGCACATTTATGTGGATTTTATCAGCATCTCAAAGAGTATCATGACTCCACAAAACATAAAAGCTACTGTGCTGGTCTGAATCTGTGGTGGACCCCAGAAAAACCATGCCCTTTGATCCTCATTCAGTATTGCTGGGTGGGAGCATTTTGATTGTTCTCATGGACATGTGACCCACCCAATTGTGGGTGGTAACTTTTGATCAGATGATTTCCATGGAGGTGTGTCTCCACTCACTGAAGGTGGAGTTGCTTGCTGGAATCCTTTAAAAGAGGAAACATTTTGGAGAGAGTCCCTTTTGGTAGAGCCATGTGAAAGCCAGCAGATGCCGCCGTGTTCTCCATGTGCCCTTCCAGCTGAGAGAGAAACGCTGAACATCGTCGCCCTTCTTGAACCAAGGTATCCTTCTCCAGATGCCTTAGATTGGACATTTCTATAGACTTGTTTTAATTGGGATATTTTCTCGGCCTTAGAACTGTAAACTAGCAACTCATTAAATTCCCCTTGTTAAAAGCCACTCTGTTTCTGGTATATTGTATTCTGGCAGCTAGCAAACTAGAACAGCTACTGTTCTAGATGGATGGAATTTTGGGTATGATTTAGGTGTTAATTACTTACCAGAGCCCATTTATAGTTAGATACATTTTTTATTTTGGAATATGAAAAGTTCCAGTGTTCAGTTGTCCATCTAGAAATCGAAGAACATAGCATCACAACTAAGACTCACTGCCTGAAGTATTATGTTCGGATTTCAACTATATTTTTCTTGCAGAGTTGAAAGAAGATCACAGATCACCTATCGCCTTCAGTTTATAATCCTACCTCCCCTCTGAACAGCTGTTGATTATTAACAACTTCTTCTGCTTCCAAAGATAGAGGAGTACCACAAGAGGGTTCATGTAATTTCTAAGCTCATCAACTGTGTGGGTCTGTATCTTGAATGCTTGAAAATAATAGTGTAAAATGTGAATTGTCAGCAAAATGATGATATCAACAAAATTCAAATTAAAAACTCCTTAGTATGAAATAGTAACAAAGCAAGGGCCCGCTGAGACCAGGCCTCTATTCTGGGGGGAATTAATTTTAATTAACTTCTGTATTTTTTTTTCTGATTATCTGTGCTACAAATGCTTGTTGATTCCTCTTTCCTGTGATCTCAAAGGAAGAAGAAACTCTTGTTGTCCTCCCTTAAGAAGGAACTCTGTACTCAATACTATGTAATTTTCTGGAAGATACTGTTCCCATTATCTCAAAGCCTCTTTATCATAACTCTCTCATTTTCTTTCAGATTGTAGAATGCTTTCTTCTATCATAAAATCTTCATTCACTCTCTGATACTGCATTTTTATTGTTCTCATCCAATATATCTCCAGCTCGTCAAAGATGAGCTTCTTAAAGAGGTAATTTATTATCTGTCTCTAATTTTCACCTCAATTCACTCCTCAAATCATTGTCATCTTTTTGCTCTAAACACTCTTTTTTTTTCAAACACTTCTTTTTATCTTCCTCCATCAACATTACAAGTTAGCTCTTAATTAGCAAGTATAATGGACACTCATGTAAAAAAACACTTTCATAAATTGACATCTCTAAAACATTCACTACTGGTGAACATGCCCCCCTTCCTTAAAATTGCATCACATCTTTCTCACCTTTCCCACAATTCTTCCTGATTTGATATAATTCTCTGGAGGTCTCATAGCTTTTGGTAATCCCCATGCATTCCTCTTCCATTTTCTCTCAATACATCTCTCTTTGGTGAATTTCAAGTACTTTTTTCACCTTCTAAATATGTGCTTATGAATCTGAAATGTTATGGTGCAGTCCATACTTTTCCTGCATTGCTAGACCTAATTTTTAGCTACTTTCTTGTATCTCCTCCTCAATGTTTCATAAGCACCTTAGAACTTTAATTTATATGGGGACCCTTCCTTGAAGCCTTTTTGATATTTTTTGCTGGATGATTGCATAGCTCTTTACACAGCTGTTCAATTCAAAAACTTGGGAACCAACCCAGAGTGCATGCATTAATTTACTTCTTTCAAGTATAAATGAGGTATCTGATAAGTTTTGTTGAATAAAAGAATATGTGGATGATATTTTTATAAACTCTTATTTTCACCTGCTCTATATCTTATCTCTGAACAATAGCCTGGGAGTGGGATTAAGCCAGGTGAGTAAAGCTTGATAAAACCAGCCCGAAGAGCAGATAGTTGATGACCTGGTGATGATGGGTAGATCTTTGAACTATTAAGAGCCCAGCTCAAAACATGACAGTGATTAGTATTACAGCAATGTTAGCAGTGTATTAATGGGTGCACACTTTTTCTGTTAAAGGCCAGCTAGTAAATTTTTTGTTTCTATGAGCCAATAGGTCCAATTGACGATATTATGTCTGTCCTAATGAAATAATTTAACATGTAATGATATAATATAAAAATGTATAAAGCATTTTTTAGCTTACCAGCCATATAAAACAGACAGGACCCAGATTTGGCTCACAGGCCATAGTTTGCCAAAACCATGCTCTGTAACATATTATAAATCAGAGCCTCAATTGCATTGTGAAATGAGCATGAGTAATTTTTGTTTAATTTGTATATATGAAATATATATATAATGTGTGTTTTTCTTGTGGTCAGACTTTTTTATTTGTGCACAGTAATCTTAGTAACTAGGAAGGACTTAGTTTTTATTCCTCTCAGTATTATAATTTCTTGATAGGTATAATTGGTAAAGGATTAAGGAAATTATGTAATTGCATTTGTGCTGCAATTGTGTGTGAGTAACTCACCATCAGATGGAGATGAAATTAATCTAGTATTTCTTGTCATGAAGAATGAAGGTAGTCAATTTGTTTGGTAGATGCTAGAAAAAAATTGTCACATTTGTATTTATCACATGATCCCCTTATTATGGTATGTGTCATTCAGAAGAATGTGTTTATAAGTCATCTGTGCTAGTGAGGGACTGAACTTTTAAAATTATGTTGACAGTAAATCAGTTGTTCTTGCAGTAGATCAGCAGCTCTGGTGACCCAGAGGGAATTTAGTTTTTGTCGTCCTTCATTTCTGTTTCTCCACCTGTCCTGCCTGCTTTTTCCTACTCTCTATTTCTCTTTCTATCCTCTGATCAGCGTCTTGACTTTCACTGCTCAGGGATTTTGCTTGATTTCTTCTCATTGACTGTGCGTGTGAGTTTAATTGCTAACTTGGCAGCCTTAAGGGGACTCTGTTCAAGAGGATCGACCTCCTTCCCAGGTGCTAAGGAATTGGTGGCTGGTCTGAGCAGTTGACCCATTCTCTCCTCTCCAGACCATGTGTACTGGATAGGTTTTTCTTTTTTAAAAATGGTCAAAATCAAAGTTTACAACCTGAAACTACTCTTATTTAGACAAGTGTAGAGTTATAACTATAAAATAAAAGGACACATTATGACTTGAATATTGTTCCCTTCAAGGGAAAATGAGATCCCATTTATGAGTCTGACATTCATAGATTCCCCTAAAATTTCTTCTTTTCTTCTACCACCAATTAGTCGTTGTATGCCTGTCATTTGGACAACAAGAAAAAGTAGAGACTGGATCAATAATTCATGACCCTATGAATCCAGCTTGTTCCTTTGGTTCCATTTTATTACTTTGAGTGGCCACTTTATTACAAAGTGGCATTTGACTGCTTAATAGTTGGCCAGTCATAGTATGTGACATAGCTAGTCAGTGATTATTGATATACAAAGGGAAGTTGGTTGGACACAAGGCAGCAGTAAAAGATTGGATGATTAATATTCAGTGGAGCAAGAAGTTGAAATCTCTTATATTATCCAAGCAACAGGGGAATCTAAAATAATTGTTACACATTCACTATTTTAGGTGACAAGGAATGAATCAGAAATTAAGAGAGTAAGAAAACAGGGACAATAGAAATCATAGCAACAGGAGAGGGCAGCCACAGTTGAGCTCAAGCTGATTGATACCATGCAACTCTGCGAGCCCACAGTTGCCAAGTCATTTGGTTCTTGTCAATTAAAGCTAGAAATTCAGAATTTTTTATTGCATAATCTCCTCGATTTAAAATGTTGGCAACCAATTGAATTAACATGTAGATGAAATCAAAACAAATCTCCCTCATTTCCTGTTTAGACTCTAAATGAGGGCCTATTCCTTTTTCACAAATTTTATCACCATAGGCAAAGATTCAGGCACACTTGGCATGCTAGACATTTAAAATGATAATTAAACATTTGGGCCCATGTGTACATCTGTGGAATTCATGTCAACCATCATCATCTATATACTAAACTTTGCTAATAATTGCTAATCCTTCCTGTATGTCTCAAATTCAATTAATAGAGGAAAGATTCTATTGGTTGAAATATCATCATATAGAATGAAGCATTTTTATTTTTTAAAAAGTCAATGTTTTATTATTTATTTTCTCACCAGACTATTGACTGATGTCAATCTCTATTCCAGCATTTATAGTAAGGGGAGTGCATCATGACAGATCAGCATGTAGTCACTCACTGGGGGTTGTGGATATAGCAAGTAATTAGACTTTCAGAGCTTACTTTCCACAATATTTGAGTTTACTGATAAGTACAGGTAAGATTTGGATCAAAGGAGGCTTGTTTACAAGTTTATAATCTTTCCTCATTGAATTATTGAAGACAGGTAAGTGAAACTCAAAAATCTTTTCTGTTGATTCAATCTTATGAAAACTATGTTCAACATCAGAAATTCATCCAAATCAGGAACAGAATAATCAGGAGATATGCAGATAAAGAACAGAATGCTTTGAAAGTATAAGTTTTCACCCAAACATAGTATCACGTTCAGCTCTGTTTGGTGTTGAGTTAATATCCAAATCATTTAACAACATAGTTTTGTTGGTTTTATTAGCTAACTGCAAATTGAAACCAAAAAATCCATGCTGCAAACAATTTTAAATACTTCTTAATCACAGATTGACCTTTCTATTTTAAATAACTATTTTCTCTTGCTATTTTACCTGTAAACTGGGTCTTAAATTGGTGTATGCCAAGGTAAAAAAAATTAGAAAAAAATAAAATATGGATGTATTTATATGTTGACATTTTCTTATAGCAAAAATATTTTGAAGAGATGTGACCAAATCAATTAGATAAAGCATTGCTTCAAAATTATGCTCCATTTTTCCAATTTGTGAAATTAAGAAATTGGACTATATGAATTTTAAAGGTCATTCTAACCCTAAGGACAAAAGAATAAAGGAAGAAAGAGAGGGAAGAAGAAAGGAGAGAAAAGAAAGAAACACAAAGAGGAAGGGTATGTGGTGTTGCCTAGGTGTCCTAACTAAATAGGTTGTATTTGATGATTAGAAAAAGAATATTATGGTAAACAAGAAGATAATAATCACATAAATACTAGTATTCTTCAGCATAGTTGGGTTTTTTTCTCCTTACAGCTCTTCTACTAATGGACCACAGCGTATAGAGCACATATTCAAAGATATTATAGCATGTCCCACCCACCCCCCATATTAATGAATATTTACTCAGGATCTTTTTTTTTTGTAGAGAAAACTATCCACAAACCTGAGCATATATCCCAGAAGACCTGGTGTTAGGGCAAGGACATGTCATTTGTATCACAAAGTGACTCTACCTACTGTTCCTATCTGTTAATGACAAGGAGATCTCCTGAAATATATATATATAACCAAACACATGGCTTAGGCATTACGATGTCATGAGAACATGAGGAAATAATACAGAATTTGTTCTGCTTTGAAGATGCTTTGAACTCTGGAAACCCATTAAAAAAAATGTGACTCTGTGGATACCAGCATGTACATTTTAGTTACAATTAGCCAGAGCGGAAAAACTCTGACGTTTAAAGAATGATGCCCCTCCTCTCTAAGGAGTTTCTGCAAAAAGTCTGCCACATATATAGCAGCCCATGGAGAGTCTGTGCTCTGCAGGGCATAATCCCTGATGAGGCACTCATAGTTTCTCTCCCAGTACCACCTGCTGATAACAAAATAATATATAACCCAAAATTCTAGACTGTGTATTTTTCATTAAGTTTATAGGACAAACATTTATCAGAGGAAGGAGAAAGAACAGGGATTAGATAGCATGATTTATTTTTGAGTTATGTTTCTACAGTTGTGATTGATTTATGTGCAGCAGCTGGCTTTTGATATAAAGTACAATTTAAGTCTAAGAGATCTATTAACCACAGAACCATGATTGTCATTAAATACAGTTATTCCCTTCAGGGAAGTGAAGTAATATTTCATAGAATAGAACAAATCACTTCTGAATGTTTGTTGTAAATATCTGGACAACTTACTAAGGTGTTTTTTGTCTAATTTTTATCTGTTGCTGTGCTGCACAAAGTCACAGTACTTTTTTCCTTCAAGTGATAAATTAGTTTGAAATAAATATGAACTCTGCTGTATAATTGCATGTCTCACTTCATGAAGTGCCGGTAAGAACCTGATTTCAGAAAATCTAAGCCATTCACACAATAGGGCAGATAAAAGCTGTGGGAAATTCAGTCACATCCTGAGTGAAGACAGCCTTAACTAGCGGTTATTAGCATCCAGGCTATTGAGCTCTAACCACTGGGAATTAATTTTCCCAAGTGCAACAAAGACCACTTAACACTTTACAGATGACAGTGGATAAAGGGATAAGTAAGTTATATTGTAATTTACAATATTGAGAAATCAGTTTTATATTAAAATGCCTTTATTGCATTACACTTTTTTCCTTCCATGTGTGTTAGTTATTAAAGAGCTAATGCCAACTATACTGAGATTTCTTGCAAAAATACAATCACTTAATTAAAAAATAAAACTGCAGGAAAAGTAAGTGGCTACCATGCTTTCTTTGTAGATTACCACCGAAAGTAGTAGATCTCACATAAAGATCTCATAAAAATCTTTTGCCTTTATGATGCAGCAGTAGAGAATGATGATAAAGAATGTTTGGGGTATTAATACTTATACTTTAAAGGACAAAATCGTTAATATGTTTCCAATGAAAATCACCTGGTGAGCTTTTTAAAATGCAGGCTTGGAAACCCCATCTGCTGCTTATTCTACTTCAATGGGTTTGGCTGAAGTGGAACCCAAGAACCTGACCTGTAACCTCCCCTCCCTCAGCATGATTCTGATGAAAATGCTCTTGGACAAACACACACACACACACACACACACACACATACACACACTTGGAAAACACTGGAAGCAACAAACACTCGATCTGTTCAAATTATTCAATAATTCATTTATTCTTCCAATCATTCATTTAATAGTCATCTATTATATACCTGTTATCAGTAGCTCAGAATAGGTTCTGCATTTATACAGTGTTTCCATTGGAAGAGATCAAAAGGCGAAACCTGTCTTAGATGAAAACCCAATGGTGGGGTGGATTTGCCTAAGATAATACTACTCGTTCTAAACCCCAAATTGCTAATTTCTGGTTTTACTTCACACCAGAAGTAGATATAAATTCTCTTTCTGCCTCTATGCGTATTAAAACTCAGGCGAGTAAAGTAATTAGGTGTCCCAACCCAGCCCTTGAAAAGCACGGCAGAATAACCACAAAACCAAAGAACACGTCAAACACAGACTTAGATATGAATTTTTATTAAGACTTTCGAGCAGGAGAAGAGTCCTCCTAATGGTAGCCGTTCGGGAAATGGAAATCAGCTCTCCACAAGGCAGGGAGGGGTGCAAGAGACAGCCTGTAAGGGTTTAGGACAAGGACATTCCATGGACTATGAGAACAGTTTCAGCAGCGTCTTATGCCACAGGGGTTTGGAGATTTGTTATCAACATATCAGGGGCGAGGATATGTTGCAAGATAATGGTTTCCAATACCATCTGTACCTTCTTTTCCTCCCTGAAGAGGTCTTTTGACCTTTAAATTCTGTCCAGATCCCCTAGATGGCTACATGCAGTAACTTATTCCCATCATGGAGGGGAGCCCGGGCCCTGTGTCTCCACATTAGGCTCAATAGACCTCAAAGAAAACTGTTGGCCTTAGATATAGTTCCCTTTATTCTTTAGGATAACAAAGGGTCCTTCACCCAAAAAATAATCGAGAAATACCAGTGACTGTTTATTATAAGGGGCAAATTTTTTCAGCATTTTGCATAAAAATAAACCTAAATTTTCAGATTTCCTTCTTTGTTGTTTTTTCATTTCTTTCTTTCTTTTTTTTTAAGTTGAAAGGGACTAGGGGTATTGTCCTCATAGATAAACTGGGAGTTTTAATATGATTTTTTTAATGAGTGGAAAAAGATCATAAAAACAGAAGAACGTGAACTATTTTTTGAAGCATGCCAACAAACAAAAGCGATACAAAAAACAAGCAAATGAAAACCTACTAATTTTGTACCCTTCCAGTAATGAGAAAGAAAAAAGACAAATTGCATTAATTTTGTATTTAATAAAATCCTACTTAATCACATAAGTATATACAACTAATCATCTACCATTTTAAATGATCATAAATAGAGAAAATAAAGAAGAAATTTCTTCTTTCCTGTGATAATCAAAAGGCTTTTTGCCACACGATCAAGGAGCTCCTCTCTGTTAGGATGGTGTGTTTTCTGTTCTCATTTTCAGTATTTTCTCATTTCAGGCTGGCTGATTCTTTTTAAATAGAAAATTTTACACCTTATTCCTTCTCAGAGTATTAGAAGAAAATGTATGCAGAGACATAAGACCATACAACCTATTGTGTTTATCTAGAATGTAAAACACAGGTGGGTGCTAATTGAGTCCATGCTGAGTAATTATCAATGGAAATGAGTTTGGCCATTTTCTTTTGTACTGGGAAATTTAAACTAATAGTATTGTTGAGTAAACATTGATACTGTATTTGTGCATTCATTAAAGTGCAAAAGCCTCTCATTTTAATTCTAAGGGTGGGGATTAGAAAAAGGAAAGGATTAAATGGAAATAGCCTGCAGAATAAATGTATTCATGGGTTGGACACGTTCTGTTTAAGTAGAACCAGATTTACAAAGGAATCCCCATTTCCTCATAGTTACTCCTTAGAGGATTTGGACATTTTAAAATGAGAGAACCAATCCTTGACTCAATGTGATTAGAAATAACATCATCTAGTAACTTCTTAATAAACAATTATTTCATGGTATAATTTACAGATGTTAATTTGTCAATTGATTATTTGTCTTTAAGATATATGTCTGCGATAATGAAACACCATATTTTAACAGCCCTTTTGAATTTTCTTCTAGCTCTTAAAAATACTGATTGCTGCTCAAATTTAAAACTGTAGTATCAAGGTGATTTTTTTAAATGCCATTGTCTGCTAGCATGAAACTTCACAATTTGGTAATGCGGTGTAAGCAAATTAAAAGATATTTGGAATGAAATGCGTGTTTTATTCTCCTTTTTAGAGGAAAAATGTAGGTATTACTTAAAATAGGGTTACACAAATAGTACTTTTTCAGAAAATGTCTTGGGCCACATTAAGAGAAAAAGAATATTGCAATGAGGAAAATTACATTTAGAATAATGTATTCTTTAACAGAGGTGGTACTGCAGAGGTGGCAGTCCCTTTCTCTGTGAATTAGAAGACTTTTATTATTTTTGCATTGAACAAGGTGAAATGAGGATTGTTCAAAGCCTAAAAATATATTAAGGGAAGCAGAGTTAAAGCAAGGGTGTGAGACATATAGAAAAAGTAGTAGTGGCTTGACTGCTTTTTACGTACTTGCATTGCGACACCCAATGGCCTGGTCCCTAGCGTCAAACATGCATCTCCAGGTTAGATTTTACCTCTGCCTGGGCTACAAGTTCAATTCCACTGAGATCTTTGTAAAAAGAGGCAGGGTGAAGTGCTTCTCAATGAGAGGGAGGTAGCAGATCAGATTATTTCGTGTCTCCTCATCAGTCAATGCAAATGTGGAGATGAGGTCATAGGGCTCTCAAGCTCCTTCTTGCTTTATCTCAAGTTGAGTGTGCACAGAGACAACACATCTTGGGAGAATGTATTGATGCCCTTGACAAACAGAGATGAAGAAAA
Organism: Myrmecophaga tridactyla; assembly: GCA_004026745.1. Classification (NCBI taxonomy): domain Eukaryota; kingdom Metazoa; phylum Chordata; class Mammalia; order Pilosa; family Myrmecophagidae; genus Myrmecophaga; species Myrmecophaga tridactyla. The sequence continues at coordinate 28,340 of PVIY010009674.1, forward strand.
AGCATCTTACGGTTTGAGTACAAATGAGCAGTACATTGTTATTTGAGCAAATGTTCAAATAGACAAAGGAGGGATTTTCAATATCTGCCACATCTTTAAGAATCTTCCCAAATTTGCACCATTTTCTGATTTCATTTTTGTGATAGAAACTTTTCTTTTTGTACACATCATCTCTTTATATTCTTCAAAATTATTTTGGGTAATCCAGCCCTCAGCCATATATAGCCCAAACAGAGGAAACAATATCACTTCTCTTTTTCTCTTCACATTTCTTATATGGATTGTAAAATTGTAGTCCTAAATTTCAGCCACACAAATTGTCATTATATTTCAGTTTTGTTTCAGCTAGTATTTATCCTGTGCCTGCTAATCTGCCAAGAACCATGCTGGATCCAAGTATGAACATTCTCATTTTCAAATATTTTTTGTAGTCTAATATAGGACCACAAGACAATTCTTAAGTTACCATAATGCACTAAGATATAATCACCTCCACCAAATATATTATGTCTAGGTGTTGGAAATACAAAGGTAAAAATTATTTGGTCCCCACTTTTAGGACCAAGGGGAAAGTATACTCATAAACCAAAGATATTAACCCACTGCCTTAGGGTCAATGTGTACATATAAACTAAGGATTTTAATAAAATATTATACACAATATACAGGACATGTAAATGATCAAATGGGCTCTTGAAGCATAGATAGACTATGTACATGGCAATAAGATAATTTGAGAGGAACATATGCCTGATGAGGAGAAGTACATGTGCAGTGAAATAGAAGTGGAAGAAGCACAATCATACAGTAGCAAGTAAAGCAATTTGGCTGGGGTTCTGGCAAATTGCCAGGAACAGGGAAACTGTAATTAGTATTTGCTATGTGAAAGGAAATGTACCTAGCCCTTCTGTAGATACTAGATCTTCCAATCCTAACAATGTTGTTATGAAGGAAGAGTTACAGTTGAAAAAGTTGAGGCTGTGAGCTTAATTTTAGACCATGCTCTTCACGTTGTTTTACAATTGTCCAGAGAAGTGGCAGGGGCCAGATATTGGAGGTTTTTGCAAAGTTAAGGACTTGATACTTTTTTTTTCAGGCAGTGGACATCGACTGAAAACCTTCTAGTTTGCTTTTGCTCTTTGAAAGGAAATTAATATTTAATTAAGCTCCAATTTAGGCACTGTGATAAAGCCACATTATTTCAGCATATCCATTATGATCTAATATGAATGACAATTCTTCCCCCCTCTCCCCGCATGGGCAGGCAGTGGGACTCGAACCCGGGTCTTGGCAGGCGAGAATTCTGCCACTGAGCCACCATCGTACCACCTCAATGATTAATTCTTGATAGTAGAATTTTTTGATGTATAATGTTAAATAATGTCTCCTTTGCCAATTCTTTGCCCTACAACCTACTTTGAAAAAAAAGAGAGGTCTCAGATCCACTTCTCTTCTCTAGCCACAGTCTTCCCTATGTCCTTTTATCCAGTTTGATGATTTTACATTCAGTGTAAGTGCCTGCTGCTCTTAAATTTATATTTCTAGTCTTAACCTCTCCCTTGAACCCATATTCTACTCAATATTTCTCCTTGAATATCTAAGAAGTATTTCATTGCTTGATTAGCCCATTTTTTTTTTCAAATTAGGTTGCCTGTCATGTCAACCATAGTTATTAAATAAGCCATTTTTCACCCCAATCAGTTGAAATACCTTGCTTTCATACATTCATACATTAACTTTCCCTGAAATATTAAGATCTGTTTCTTGACCTCTCTTCTCTTCCTATCACTATGCCAATGTCATTCAATTTTTGATTGTGTAGATTTCCAGTTTCTAGTTGTGGTAGGCTGCATTCCAATGTGACCCTCAATCACCTTCGTTCTTAAAAAATTCCCTTCCCTTTGAGGATGGGTGGAAACTGTGAACATGGTGCGATATCATGCTGCAATTATATTAATTTACATGGCACAATTGACTTTAAGAAAGGTAGATTATCCTGATGAGCATAACTTTATCACTTAAGCCCGTGGCAAGAATATCAGAAAGATTCAAAGCCTGAGAGTGTTTTTACACCAGGTAAATTCTCCATGGCAGAGATGGAAGGGGCCACAGGACAAAGACCCCAGGAGTGGTCCCTAGTAGCTAAAAGTGGCCCCTGGCCAACAGTTAGCAAGAAAAGGTGACTGTCCTACAATCACAAAGAAATAGATTCGGCCAATAACAGGAATAAGCTTGGAAAAGACCCCAGCTCTACATGGGAAGGCAAACAGCCAACACCTTGACTTCAACCCTGTGGTAGTATTTGCAGAGTAAAATGACTTTGGTTAAAAGATATGAAAATGTTTTTCTGCCTGATTTTTTTTTGTATGCTTTGTAGTGGGATCACATTTCATTATTCATCCACATGAGTAGCCCATTATTGCAGCACCACTTGTTGAATTTTAGTTTGTTCTTTTTCTTTGTTTTTGCTTGTGTGTTTGCTTTTTGGGGAAGTTCATGGACCAAGAATCGAACCCGGGTCTCCTGCATGCAGGCGAGAATTCTACCACTAAACTACCCTTGTACCCCCTTTCTGCCTGATTTTTTAAATAATTTTCTGGTTTCGAAACCAAAAGCAATGAAAAGATAGCAACTTGTTTAATACTGCATTGTAATTTAATTTCTAATTAGATGACATTTTAGCATTTTTGTATGATTAATTCTTTCCAGAAAATTGAAAATGGAATTCATTTCCATTTATTTAAGCTTTTTAAAAATCCTGATTTTCATTTTTCAAAATTGTTATGCAACTTTATTTAAATAGTTCATTTTTATTAAGTGTTTTCAGTATAAATACATTTTTATTTTTAATTTTCAGGTAATTTATAATTTTGAAAATTATGACTGTTGAGAATGGGATATTTTGTTTCAGTTATCCACAACAAAAGTATATTCTCTTTTTCATTAAACCTCTTCAAACATTTAATTTTCTTGACTAACTGTATCAACTAAATACTTGAAAATAACGTTCAATGGTACTTAAATTTTATTTTATCCCTGCAATGGCATGATAAGAATTCCAATTTATGTAGATCAGTTTGTCTCAGTATATAGGATTGATTGGATGAAAGGCATGATTAGCAGCAGTAGGGAGAACAGTAACTTATTTCAATAGTGAAGGAGAGAGGAAAATGGAAAACAAAATGGCATTGTGGTGGTTTGGAGCTTTTATGCACTTCAGAAATAGCAATGTTCTTTTAATCCATTTTTGTAGTACAGACCTATTGTGGGTGGGACCTTTTGGTTAGGTTATTTCAATAGAGAATGACCCGCTCCATTCAGGATGGTTCTTAATCCTTTACTAGAGTCCTTTATGAGACGATAAAAGTAGCAGAAAGAAACCCCAGAGAGAGAACTTCCGCAGGGAGAGCTGTCCCCAGAAAAGCAAGCAAGGACCCACAGTAGCTGAAAGAACTACCAAAAAAACCAGAACCTGAAAGCAATGAAACCCGGGTGAGAAGGCTCAGTAGACACCAGTTATGTGCCCTCCCAGTGTGACAGAGGAGCCCCAGATGCTATTAGCCTTTCCTCAAAGAAGGTATCCTCCTGTTGATGCCTTAATTGGGACATTTTCATGTCCTTAGAACCCTAAATTTGTAAAACAGTAAATCCCATGGTAAAAGCCAACCCATTTCTGGTATACTGCATTCTGATGGCTTTAGCAAACTGAAACAGTATATTTCAAGAGGTAAAATTGATATTACTTGAGGACTAATTGAAGTTGTGGATGAGTTGAATGGATTCAAGCTGATTATGAGATTTTTAAATCTAGATGACTATGCCATTGATGATTCAATTAACAGATATGGGCAGGAACATGGGAGATAGGAAATTCCTGAAGAGAAGTCAAGTAATTAGATATGCCATTATTGCATATGTAATTCTGGAGGAACATTTACGTGGAAGCCATTTGGCTATGACAAATAAGAGTTTCATAATATGGTGAAGGATGAACCAACCTGAGAATTTGGAGTCTTGGATTAGGTTCTACTTGTTACTTTGCCTTGGACTAGCTGTGTAATCAGTTTATCAATGTTAATTTATACCTCATTTTGGGTGTAGTAAGAAATCCATGGTTTTAAAAACATATCATATTTTTACTATTATAATATATTACTATTCTAACAAAAAAACACACAATATGCTAAGTGCCAGCCACACAAATTAACCATCAGAGTGACCATGTCAGGATAATTAACATGCAGCTAATTAACAATAAAAATGACTGACAATGAGAAGGCATTTATACGACAGCACAGTATCAGGAATGCCTCCTCTGGCACTCTTTGTGTATTCCAAAAACTGAGGGTCACTAAATATGTACATCATCCATTTGTACATTTGTTTTTAATACTTTAAAATTATACTTCATAACAATAACAAAGAAAAACATTATGACTATTTTAGGAAAGAGAATACTATAATCAGTTTCAAAATATTTTGGCTCTAACTTTAATACTAAGAATTTCGTCTATAATATCCAGAATTTAAAAATAGTTCTGTTGTGATAAATTATGTAGGAACCACTGCACTGAAATATATATCTGAATGGGGCTTAAAGGGGAAATGTTAGGTTGTATATATGATAATAGAATACATTTTTTTATAATCCATGAAATTGCACTACATGAACTGTGAACCCTAAGTTAAACTGTGGATGATAGTTGATAGTACAATTATAAAAGTGTGCTTTAATCAATTGTAAGAAATGTAGCACATTAATGAAAGGTGTTAATATAAATGGGGGTTATATGGGAATCCTGTATTTTATGCATAATTGTTCTGTAAACACATAACTTCTCTAATTAAAAAAAAATGAAGAAATATGTAGGAACCAGTTAACAAATCTTCCTTAAAGCTTACTTCTTACACTACTTGCCCATATGTGTCCCATGCGTACCAATTTTCCTGGTTGATCTACTAATAGGTACTTGTGTAAATAAGCAGTATACAGATTTTTTTATCTTTAAAATGGATGCTTTAATAAGTGTCTCAAGAACATAGGAAATTCTCTTTCTCTGATCCAATTTATGGATGGCAATAGGGTGGATGCCACTGTTTCAGAGATGTCTTACCATGACTAATGTAACTGTGCAGGTCCTGTTTATAAATACTTACATATGTAGGAAATCAATGACATAAAAAGATAATAGGAAAAAAAACAACTCTGCCTCAAGGCTTGGAGTCAGAATTTTTAAAGACTTACAAAGCAACCAGCTGTTCAAATAACTAATGTATACTGCAGCTGGCTCTTATACAGACCTGTGTGTCCAATAGCAGCAGATGTCCCCATTCTATAAATGTGCTAGAGGGCAGAGATCCTAAATTGAGATTGAAACAAATTGTAATGCAAACCTACAAGTGAGCATTTGATTATAAGAATCATAGATTGAATTTTTTTTCTAAAAATGTCTATAGGAAGCAGAAGAAAATGATATTAGTTCAAAGATATGGAAATATTCTTTAAGCTCCCCAAACTGCATTGATCCCTACGCTGCTTTTTATGTTGGTTGGTTTTAGATTAGCTCTTTGTCTTCTATCCTTGAAAAGGAAAGTGGTTGTTCTAATTTAGAAATGTGTCCAGAATCTAGAAGGACAGCAATTCAGGCCATCGAAATGGATCTGTCACAGTGCCATTTAGCAGTGACGTAGTGAGGACCTGGTTTGAGCCTAGAACTGCTGACAAAGTAAATGTCAAGATGAAAAAGCTCAAACCAAATATTGAATTCGAACAGTGAAATATGACATAGACCCTGTTATGGATTAAATTGTGTCCCCCAAGTCTTAACTCCTGGTCCTGTGAACACAAACATATTTATAAGTAGGATCTTTGAAGATGTTATTAGTTAAGATGAGCCCAGACAGGATTAGTGTGGGCCCTAATCCAATACGATTGGTGTCTTTCTAAGCAGGGGGAGTTTAGACACAGTAACTGAGACAGAGACAGGGAGAGAGATCCATATGACAGAGGCAGGTAAGCCGGAGAACATCATGGATTGCCAGGCACTGCCAGAACCCCACACACAGACTTCAGAGGCAACGCCATGACTTGGGACTTCTTCCCCCCAGAACTGTGAGACGATACGTTTCTGTTTAAGGCAACTAATCTTGGTATATTGATACAGTGTCCCTGGCAAACTACGACAGAGCCTATCTTCAAGAATGCCCACCTACTGAGCATAAAATAGATTTGAATAAATCATGTTTGACTCCAACAAGTAAAGGGCACACACAAGACAGAGGTGGCATGGATGAGTGACTCCACGATGAGAGAGGTCGGCAGAGAAGTTCTCACAAAGCAGGTGATGAGCAAATTGCTTTCAAACCTCGATAGCCACTCACTGAGTAAGCAACATTAAGGTGGGGAAAATATTCCAGAGGGAAGAAATAATGCATAAGGGCAAGTATATTTAAACTGCCATATTGAACCAGGTTCAATATGACTAAAATACAAGTAGAAATGAGGAGCAGCGGTCTGGGGAGAAAGACAGGAGAAGGTCATAAAGGATCCATGTTATGCTAAAGAATTTAGGCTTTATCCTGTAAGCAATGAAAATCTATTTAAAGAAAAGAGGGAGGGACACATAATGGAGTTTTTACTGTAGGAAGGTGGAATTCCTCCTTTTCATTGTACTGATAATGAAATGAAGGGTGAATACACTAGGGACAGTATGTTCTCCTTCCTCGCCCACCCCCATCCCCAGTCCTGATTACTGGGGGGCAGGGGGGAGGGTGGTGGGAAGTTACTCAATGAATACATGCAAAAAGCAAATTTCTAGAATTTAATGCTACCAGAATCCTTCATTTCTCTGGCCTAAAGTATTTCTGGCAAATAAACGACGTCTTCCATGTTCCTTATTAAATCATCACACCTGATTCACACTGTAACTATATAAACATTTTAATAGTTTCCAGTTTATTTTATATTTCATTGAACACTTCTATGATGTTGTGATGGGGCACAGTAATCGGGTGGGTAGTTGAGACATATCTATCTCCTGCACCATCTCGCTTGGAAGATCCCAAACTAAAATTTTGTGAGTAACCTCTGAAGCATCACACTTGTGAAACTTCTAAGATAAATAGTATTTTGATTTTTATCTTCCTACATTCCCTTAACTCCCCTCTCTTCTAGACTTTGTGCAGACATTTGGATATGGCGTTCTTTAAGGTTCTGCTCTCAATTTTCCTTTCTAAACCTATTACTTCTCATTTGTGGATCCCATCACTTTCATAGTTTCCATATCCATCTCCGTCTTATAACTCCGAGTTCTGCCCCCTAGCCATGAAATCTGTTTTGAATTTCAAATCTTTTCTAGAAGAAGCTTTTGAATATCCACATACTTATTTGGCTGTTTCTCAACTTTGACATATTCAAACTCTGATTTTCTTCTTTTTATCCTCCTTTATCCTTTTTCTTTTCCTATCCTCCCAATCTGCTTATGGTGACCTCATTTTTCTGCTTTCAGGGGTCAGAATATCTGAATTGCTTTTATAGTAACATTTTACTACTGTCACTAAGACATACTAATTCTTTATCTTCAACGTCTGTTTTTTCGGGACTCACTTTCTTTACTGATGCCATCACTGCCATTCATGTCATCGCTATATTTCATTTGCTAAGGAATTAAAGCCTGAGATCAAACTTCCACACATCTGACATTCCTCTGAAAATCATTCCCAGGTATAATGTAAAATAAATTATCTTCGTACACCTTCTAATTTTAGACATTCAAGTTTTTGTTTTTTTGGCATGGGCAGGCTCCAGGAATTGAACCAGGGTCTCCTGCATGACAGATAAGAATTTTGCCACTGAGCCACCGTTGCACCACCCCATACCTTCAAGCTTTATGTATGCTTTCTTTTTTTTTAGCCTCCCTACAATTTATCTTCTGCTGTTTCCACCACAGCAGATCCTAATCACAGTAAGACAAATATACTTAATAAGATGTCCCTGATCTTCCAGATGGATATAATTTCTATCTCTTGGATTCCAATAGCATCTAGGCATATTTTATAACACTTTGATATTTTTAGATGCTTGGATTTACCTTTTACCTGTGAGATTCTAGATTCTAGAGTGGTGCTGTCCAATCTGGCAGTCATATGTGGCTATCAATCACTTGAAATATGTCTAGTCTGAATTGAGATGAGCTGTCAGTATAAAATACATACTAGATTTTGAAGACTTAGTATGAATAAAAGGATGTAAAATGTCTTAATAATCTTTTATACTGACCTATAAAAGCTACAAGATACTTCTGACTTGTAACACAAAGATGTTTTAGAATTCTTTACTAATCATGTTCAATTATATTGAATCAATTCTGAAAGCACATAGTTTTCTGTAGAATAGATTAATTGAAAGGAGACCTAAATCATCTTGGAGAGTAGAAACTCTCTTTTTCCCTTTTTATCCCTTTCAATTCTGTGTCCCCAACAATCCAACTAAATTATTCTCTGGAGCTTTGAGCAATTTCCTGACTTTTCAGCACCTTTCTAAGAATGGCCTTGAGATGGAGCTGCAACAAAGAACAGCAGTGAATAGGTAAATAGTAACTTTGAAGCCTGAAAAAAGTGCTCAGCTTCTTATGTAAAAGTGGGGACTAACTCAGACTCAGGGAGTAGCAAGGTAAATAAATGTCATTTGATAATGATCTGTTTTGGCTGCTTTGTGTTGCATGAAGTCATGGCTTTGGTTTATGATGCAAGCTCTGTTGGCAATCTAGCATGAGACACTCTCTTGAATTGGGCTGGTGTCTTTCTGGTAGAAAATGACCTTGCAGCACAGTTGATGGGGTCCCACCACCCCCTTTAGAGCTGGGAGCACAGCAGTGTCCACTTGAATGGCAAATTGTGATAAAGTAGCAGGAGCAAAATTGCATAGCATAATCACTGCAATTTTTTATTGAATTGAGCCCTTTGCTCTTTCTCTTGACAGAGTAGTTTATTGAACATGCTTGTGGAAAACAAAGAAAGGCAGTAAAGAAAAATACCGGGTTTTTTTTCCTGAGAATAAAGTAGAGAGAAAATGTGTCTACTTCAAATGTGCATTTCTTAAGTGCAAAGAACATTTTCAGGTAAAAAAGGACCCTTTAGAAATATCATAAAACTGTGCCGCTCAAGGGCAATTCAGTGACTGATGAGGTTTCTATCTGGCAACCCAGTCAGCTTGAACAATAGAAGTTTCTTATGTCCTTCATTTTTGGGAAATGGAGAAATTCTCCCAGCTAATAAAATATTTTCATTAAGAAGTGGGAAGATGAATGTAACAGATGGCTAATGTTTTATTTTATATCTTCAGTAATAAAGGGTCCGTCATTGCAGGTTGAAGATTTATAATAAGCATGAATGATTAGAAAAACAATTGTCCAGAGTTTAAGGTAGAAATTGACTTTGGGAATTTTGGGGTTTCAGTCATAGCTTCAGCATTGGTACCACTTTGAATATTTAGGGAAGAGGCTGCCTGGCTTTCCTTTGCACTTTTGAATTCAATAATCTTTGAAAACAAAATCCTGCAGTTTTTAAATTTCAAATAATTTTCATTTTTAAAATAGGCACTTTGTCATTAATCACAGAATATTTTCGGTGACATTAATATAGGAAAATCCTCAATTTTCAGAAGTTGGGGTTTTTTTTGGTTGTTTGTTTTCTTTTAATTTATCAAAAAGTTGGGTTTTAATATTATTATTCAGTGTTTGTTACTACTTGTCACATAGATAATTTGCAGTAGGACCTTGCTTTATGTGATCAATGTGTTCCAAGTACCTCTGGTAAATTCAGAAATTCATGCATAATTGCGAACCCTATTCTTTAATAAGTATTTCTTATACAAATATACCTACTACATATTTTTATAAATAGAGCAAATAAACACTCTAGTAACAATAAGTAAACAAAATTAATCATAGAAGTAGTTTTTTAAAATTTTGCTCTCTTTGCCTTTTTTTTTGATTGCCAATCACATGTACCTGAATCTGCATGTGCTGAGTTTGCATAAAACAAGGTCTTACTGTATTCTGATACGATGGATACTTTTTTTTTTTTAATTTGCATATGGGCAGGAGGCACCAGGGATCGAACTCCAGACCTTCAGCACAGCAGATCAGAGCTCTGCCTGCTGAGCCACAGCAGCTGCCCTTGATGGATGCTTTTATTGATGCTATAATCTCAGCTCATTCTATTAAAAAAAAGCTGTGTTTCTGTCATATATTTTAAATATTCCTGAATAATGTACAAAATGGAAATAATAACACGGGTCTTGTAACTATTGTCTTTTTGTCAAATATTATTTCTTTGTGAGATTTTTCTTAAAAGTTGGAAAAATAAATTTGGAAGTTTTGAAGTTTCATATTGTCCTTTAATACTAAATATCCTGATTGCTATGCTATCTGAGCTTTTAAAATTTACTTAGCATAAATATTATTTTATAATGTGTTTTATTCTGGATTCCCTTCCTAGCCAAGTAGTAGACACTATATGATGCTTGAAGCTTGGCAAAGTCTTAGTAAATATATTTTAAAGAAAATCCCTCATTTGACTGAATAGCTTGGAAAACCTGGAAGATATTTATTCTTGCCCATTCTCTGGGAGTTCCATACTGTCCAGCTGGAATAGTAATAGTAATGAACTGCTATTATTACTGAAAAATCTTAAATGTAAATGAGCAAGTTCTTACCCAAAGAGAATTAGACTTACAGCAACTGTGACTTCTAGGCAAGCAAAGTTTAGCCAGTTGGAATACACATTGGCTGATTTCTACATTTCTCTTTTATTGACAGCCAAATAAGCGTTTGAATCTAAATAAAACAGTTTATTATTATTAATGCAAAATTAAGAATTTAAAAGGAAAAGGCACAAAAAGGGTAGAGGATACTATGAATTTTTCATCCTTCCTCCTCATCCCTATCCCCCAGGTCATTCTGCCTTTATATTTGATATCATTCTCACAATTTCATCTTCTATCTTTCAATCTTTAGTCTTATGATATTATTTGGAACTAGGAATGCTCAGGTAAATTACAACATTTGGATTATCTTTATTAAGACTGATTCTTTAATTCGGTTGAGTTACATATATATAGGAAATCATTGAATGGCACTTAAAAAGTTGTTATAAAAGATATATAGTTAATTCCTCAAGTCTTGGGGCCCTCACAACATGTGAAGAAAAGGCAAACCTTGCATACTAAGATATATTTGATCTGCTTTGCTAATGCATATATTATTATAAATTTTAAGTACTAGATTTTACATTTTTTTCTAGACCCAAGTTTTAATGAGGTGTAGATTATGCAAATAAAATGCAAAGTACTTTTCATATGAGGTCTAAAAACAATCTAAATTTAAACAGACTGCTAAACAAAAGAGAATGAAATAAATTTTTTTCATTTCAGTTAATTCCCTATGTAACAGTCATCATTTGCTTCTCTACTGAATTGTAAATCCTAATTTGAAAAATAAGTACTAATAGGTAATTTTCATGTAATGCCTCATCCTTTTTCCTGCAAATCAAAACAAATGAATCATAAAACCCTGATTTATTGCCCATTTTGCATCTTTTGACTCAAAGGTGCCATTTCTGGATAGTGCAGGTGGTGCTGGATTCTTTTACTTCTGTTCGATTTCTCCTCAGATTCGGTTCTCAAGATAGCGTTCTCACACCACCAAAGCATGTTTCCATCCCAGGTAGCGCGCTGCCAGTCTCAGCCTGCGAGGGGACAGTTGCTGCAAATACCCCTGATGCTTTTGTTCTGGCACTAATGGGCTCCTGCTGTTTTGCCATAAATGTTACATTTACACCCTGAGAATCGTTTTCTTGGCATTTGGGAGAACTGTTATCATGGGAATGATGACTTCATGAGCCAGAGTGTATTTTTTGCGCTCTGTATCATATTTTTCACTGACTTGGGGTCTTTTGTTTTGGTCCCTCAAATAATCAAGATTTATTTTCAGTGTTATTTATAGGGCACAGCATAGTTCCAGGTATGCGCTGTAGCAATTTTTTTTTCCTATGTGGGTATGTTTTTATCCAGTTTATATTTGTCACATTTCTTTTTTTACAATTTTTGTTCACATTTAGATCTCTTCCTTAGACTCCATATGTGCAGTTGAAAAGACTCAAGCTTTGGGGATGGACATATCTTGATTTAAAACAAAGCTCCACTCTTTAGTCTGCATTGGACAAATTATTTCACATATAACATCCTAGTCTGGCCTTTTATGGAAGAGAATATGTTTTCTTTATAACATTATTGTGATAATTAAGTGGGATAATGTATCTAACATATGTAGCACAGGGAAGATTTTGAATGAATCTTAGCATCACTTCTATTCCAGGATCTCATTAAATGTTCCAGATTAATTAGCAATAGGAGAGGGAGCAAGGCTTACTTGTGTTGGATCCTAGTAGCTTTAAATAAATTCCACAGCGGCTTGTTATGCTAAACTGAGTTTCAAAGACCCACAGCAAAAGCAAAGTACCCAGTCCTCTGGTAAGAGTCACTTGAAGACACAAAACTCTAGTGTTTCCTAAAGAAAGGCTGAAGGTAACCAAGACATGGCTAGTATTAAACAAGCTCAGAATGAGCGATTTCCTTCACAGTCTGCTTGCTCTCAGGGATCAAGAATTCTCCCCCTCCTAAAAAGATATTTTCCCAATAAATAAGCCCCATCTTCGTCTATTTCCTGAAGTTACAAAATTCGACAATCCTTATGAAAGAGCAAATATTATTCAATGGGATACTATTAAGATGTTATTACTAATTCACAGCTTAATAAGAATTGTATTATTAGACTTTTTTCTTCTGTTACAGCAAGTTTGGACAATAGGGGCTTTGACTGAGAGTTGGGGGCACAGATGAGACATAATACATTTTGGTCATTTTACAAATTTGCCAAGTATAAACAAACAGATAGATGAGATCTGGGCTTATATTTGGCCCACTGAGAAAACACAAAATTTAGCAGGATGGTCATTTCATCCTAAAGCCATGCTAAAGACAATAATGCTTCATTGCTGTGCAGTTTAGCCCTAACTCTTCAGAAGTTTCATGAACTTCAGGGTCTAGTTGCATGTACATAAGGAAAATGACCTAAACACCCGTCTTTGTTCATTTATCTCTATTTTGCAAGGAAGGGGAAGGACTAATGCCATAAGAACAATGGCCATATGTTAAATAGCCATTTGTATTACATTCATGTGAGAAGATGAGACTTCACCCTTTATTTACTCCACGGCAAGTTAAAGAAGATTTGAGGAACGATGACAGGAAGGGTCTCCTCCAATCTAAGGGCCATTGTGTACATTTTGAGAATTGGTACAGTCATATACAAGGGACAACTGGCAGGAGCTTAAGTCCAGCCAGCTTGGCGCTGCATTAGGATAATGGCTATGATTGTGTCAGGATGTACATCGGTGTGTGCAAACCTGATGAATTTAAGGATTTGACTGATGACTGGAATTTTGTGAGAAAAAGTTATTAGAACCCTGGATTGTACACATTTGGGATATTTGAAAACTTCTTAGTTTCTCTTCAGGAAGTATCCACTGGGCTACTAATTTGCCTGGCATTTTAGCCATTCTTGCTTAATTCAATAAATATTATATGACTCTTTTTTGGAGAAGCCAGTGTTTTGATACAAACACTACACAGAAGTAACTGCAGGAACTGATAAGAATACCAAGACTTCTTGGCTGGTAGAACAGGTTTTTGTTTAATGTAGTAGTTAGAACACATGCCTTTGGGTTGAAACTGTATCTCTATGTGTTCATGTGGGTGGAATAATCTGAAAGATGGAAGATATCTGTAAGAGGTTAGCCAGCTAACTTCAAATATATGCTTTTTAAATCCATTGGATTTCTGAGCTTACAGAGCAAACAGCAGACCCCAAATCTAAAGGAAATAGAGCCTGCTGGGAGATAGGAGATGTAAGAACTTGCTCTCTAATGATAGATGCAACTGGACACTAGTAAGAAGAGATCATAGTTATTGCCCTGGTAACCATCCCCACTCCTGACAGATGTGACTGTAAGCAATTGGTTAAAATGAGTAACTATTGGTTTACTCAAATCAATACAGCTTTTGTATAGCACTAGTGTATTGGCTGTTTATGGTACGATTCCATTTCCAGTCACATATAGAACACTTTTTACCAAACAAAAACAGAATGCACATTCTTCCTGAGTGCATATGGTTCATCCTCCAAGAGAGATCACATGTTCAGTCACAAACAAGTCTCCATAAAGGGCACATGTGAAAAGCCTACAGCTGGTATCCTACTTGATGGTGAAAGACTGAAAGCTTGCCCTCTAAGATTAGGAACAAGATGGGTGATGCCAACTGGTATTCAACATTGTTCTGGAAGTTCTTGCCAGAGCAGCGAGGTAAGAAAAAGGCATAAAAGGCAACCAAATTGGAAAAGAAGTAAAACACTTCTATTTGCAGATAATATGATCCTATATAGAGAAAATCCTGAAAAATCCACAACAAAGCTCCCAGAGCTGATAAATGAATTCAGCAAAGTGGCAGGGTGCAAGATCAACACCTAAAAATCAATACTGTTTGTATGCATAAGCAATGAACAAACAATCAGAAATAGAACTCAAGAAAAAAATCCACACACAATAACAACTGAAAGAATCAAATACCTAGGAATAAATATAACCAAGGATGTAAAAGACTTGTAAACAGAAAACTACGAAACATTGCTGAAAGAAATCAAAGAAGCCTAAATAGGTGAAAAGACATTACATGTTCATGGACTGGAAGACTTAATATTTTTATGATGTCAATACTATCTGTAGAATTTACAGATTCAGTGCAATCACACACACAAAAAAATTCCGACAACCTTCTTTGCAGAAATGGAAAAGCCAGTCATCAAATTTACATGGAAGAGTAAAGGGTCCCAAATAGCAAGAGCCATCTTGAAAAAGAAGAATGTTTATTGGAGTACTCATACTTCCCAATCTTAAAACCTATTACAAAGCCATAGTAATCAAAATAGCTTGGCACTGGCACAGAACAGACATGTAGACTAATGGATTTGAATTGAGGGCTCATAAATCAGATCTTACATTTATGGCCAATTGATTTTGCTATATCTGGCTCCCTACATATATGTATTTCTATATCTGTACATATGCACACAGAGGCAGATATGTGATATGTATATCATAGGGAATTTTGTTCACCACGTTCTATTTTTTTTTCTTTTTTCCTTTTTGGTGCATGAGTCTGAAATTGAACTCATGTCTTCCACATAGCAGGTGAGAGTTCTACCACTGAACTACCCCCAGCTGATTTTTGACAAGTGGGCAAAGACGACTCAACTGGGAAAGTATAGTCTCCAACAAGTGGTGCTGGGGAAACTAGATATCTATTTGCAAAAAAAAAGCAAAAAACAAAAAAGGAAGCTCATCTCACACTGTTCTAGTTTGCTAGCTGTTGGAAAGCAATACACCAGAAACGAATGGCTTTTAAAAGGGGGAATTTAAAAAGTTGCTAGTGTACAGTTTCTAAGGGTGAGAAAATGTCCCAATTAAACAAGTCTATAGAAATGTCCAAACACAGGCATACAGGGAAAGATACCTTGATTCAAGAAGGCCGATGAAGTTCAGGGTTTCTCTCTCAAGTGAGAAGGCACATGGCAAACACAGTCAGGGCTTCTCTCTTGGCTGGAAGGGCACATGGCGAACACGGCATCATCTGCTACCTTTCTCTCCTGG
This sequence comes from Myrmecophaga tridactyla, assembly GCA_004026745.1. Classification (NCBI taxonomy): domain Eukaryota; kingdom Metazoa; phylum Chordata; class Mammalia; order Pilosa; family Myrmecophagidae; genus Myrmecophaga; species Myrmecophaga tridactyla. The sequence continues at coordinate 44,108 of PVIY010009674.1, forward strand.
CTTCTGGTTTCATGAAGCTCCCCGGGAGGCGTTTTCCTTCTTCATCTCCAAAGCGCTGGCTTATGGACTCTCTGCTTCGTGGTGCTGCAGCATTCTCTGCTCTCTCTGAATCTCCTTCATTCTCCAAAATGTTTCCTCTTTTTTCTTTTTTTTTTATTTGCATATGGGCAGGAGGCACCAGGGATGCAACTCCAGACCTCCAGCACGGCAGGTCGGAGCTCTGCCTGCTGAGCCACGGCAGCCCACCCATGTTTCCTCTTTTATAGGACTTCAGAAACTTATCAGACCCACCCAAATGGGTGGAGACACATTTCCCCCAATCCAGCTTAACAACCACTCTTGATTGGGTTACATCTCCAGGGAGATGATCTAATTACAGATTCAAACATACGGTGTTGAATAGGGATTTTTCTGCCTTTACAAAATGGGATTTAGATTAAACATGGCTTTTCTAGGGGACATACATCCTTTCAAACCAGCACACACACCATATGAAAAAAACTGACCAAACGTGGCTCAAAGGCCTAAATATAAGAGGTAGTACTATCAAATTCCTAGAAGAAAATGTAGGGAAGCATCTTCAGGACCTTGTGTTAGGCAATGGTTTCTTAAACTTTACACCTAAAGCAGAAGCAACAAAAGAAAAAATAGATAAATTGGACCACATCAAAATTAAAAACATTTATTCCTCAAAGGACTTCATCATGAAAGTAATATGATCAGATATACAATGGGAGAAAATATTCAGAAACCACATACCCGATAAAATTCTAATATCAGGAATACATACAGCAGTCCTTCAATCAAACAACAAAAAGACAAACAACCCTGTTACAAAATGGACAAAAGATATGAACAGACATCTCTCCAAATAAGATATATAAATGGCCAGAAAGCACATGAAAATGTGCTCGACATCATTAGCCAACAGAGAAATGCAAATAAACACTACAATGAAATACCATTTCACACCGTTTAGAATGGTTGCTGCTTTAAAAAAAAAAAAAGGAAATATCAAGTGTTGGAGAGGTTGCAGAGAAATAGGAACACTCATTCATTGGCAATGTGAAATGGTGCAGCCACTGTGGAAGACAGCTTAGCACTTCCTAGGATAGCTAAGGATAGAAATATCATATGACTCAGCAATTCCACTACTCAGTATATACCCAAAAGAATTTAAAGCAGGGACTCAGAGATATTTGCACACCAATGTTCATATGTGATGTTAACACATCATTGTGAATGCAATTAGCAGCACTGGAATATATATCTGAAAGAAATTAAAAGGGGAAATGTTAGACTTTATGTAGATATCATTTTATGTATGATAAAAATTTAAAATATCCATGGAACTATACTACACAAACATGCAGTACATGGATTTTAATTAATAGTACAACTATAAAAATGTGTTCACATCAATCATTACAAATGCTCCTCATCACTGTGAGGGGTTGGAAGTGGGGTGGGGTATGGGAATCCTGGATTTTATGCATGAATGTCCTTTAATCTACAGCTTCTCAAATTAAAAAGAAATCACACACACATATATATATGAAATCTGAATAAGTTCTACTTTAGTTAGAAGTGTTTCTCTAGGTTATTTTCTTGTTTTGGTATTCTCTGTTTAAGTAAAATATGCGTATCAGCAGAAACTTAAGGAATGCACTTCTTGGTACTATCTGTACTATTTTTTTAAACTCTTCTGTGTGTTTAAAATTTTCTCAAATAAAAAGTTTTAAAACACAGACCTCATTTTTACCCTATGCTGTTGAAGCAGAACATATTGAATATGATCAGTAAATTAGGTTTTTTTTATCCTGCCCTAATTCAGTCCCCTTTCACTGTGTTTTCCTAGTATGCTTATTTCATACTGCAGAAATTGTTCTGCTTTAGCCTGAAATTGTTACCAATTTGCACTTCACTTTGCAAAGAAATATTTGAGTAACATTATTCTCAAGAATCTTGCAGCATTTGTTTTGGGGGGTGCATGGTCTAGGAATCAAACCTGGGTCTCCCACATGGAAAGCGGGCATTCTAACCTCTGAACTACCCATGCATCCCCTTGCCGTATTTTTTAAAGTATTTAAATTAAACATGAAAAGAATGTCATAAACTTATTTATTAGAATAGTTTTAGGTTTACAGAAAGATCATGCAAAAAGTACACAGTTCCCATATATGTCCCCATGAAGTTTTCTTTATTATTAACATTTTGCATTAGTGTGGTAATTTTGTTACAGTTGATAAAACAATATTGTCATAATCATATTAACTATAGTTCATAGTTAACCTTGGGGTTCCCTCTTTGTATTGTACATTCTATGAGTTTTTAAAATTTTATTATGGTAACATATCTACAACCTAAAAGTTTCCATTTTAACTACCTTAAGATATACTTCGGTGGTGCTAATTACATTCACAATTTTTTTGCCACCATTACCCCCATCCATTACCAAAACAGAAACTTCATACCACTTAAGCTGTAACTCCCCATTCCCATCCCACCTGGCCCCTGGGAGATGTACTCTACTTTCTGACTTGATGAATCTGTGTTCACGCCATTTCGTGTGAGAGAGACCACACAGTGTTTGTCCTTTTGTTGTCTGGTTAATTTCATTCAAAATGATGTCTTCTGTGTTCGCGCATGTTGTTTCATTTATTAGAATTCATTCCTTTTTCACTCCCGGCCTGACACAAACTTAAATCCTCTAAGGAGAAAGATAGTTTCATCTAGCTCTCAATTTATTTTTCTATTTTTGAAAAAGAATTTTGTATAGGGAGATAAGTCTTCCTAATGGAATAAGTCTTGGTTATATTGATTGGTTTGGACTGTTCTCCTTATATTTTATTATATATGCAATGCAGCTACGGATGAGATGATATATTATAAATAGAGAGATATATCAAGTTGTTTATTCAGACATAATGGTGAAGACAATCACTAAAAGTTATAATTCATTGTGTTTTACTATATTATTAAATAATTCAGTAATAATTAATAATTAAATGTCTTCACCAACACCACCCAGTGGGATGTGCCTGGGAGAGACAAATGTGGGGGAAAGGGAGGACTGGAGGTTTTCAGCACACAGGTGGCAATAGAAAACATGAAAATGAGCACATTTTCCAGAGATGGAAGGTGCAGTAAGTAAAGGGCTTAGGTGGTCCCTGAGATAGTCTCTCCCCCAATCAAGCAGCATCTTCCTTCTTGAGTAGCTCTAATTTCTAGATTGACTAATGAATGAATGAAAGCAATGTTTTCAGAAACCAGTGAAAGCCAATTTGCTATTTCAACTTATCTGTGTTGAACAGTGCATTCTGATTTATATCAAATAGTGAGAGGCTATAAACAAAATATATTTCTTAAGGAAAAGATTTTAATTTTCAAGGTAATTCCCCACTGAGAAGTACACCCATTCTTTTGAAATGTCATATTTCTTGACTAAATATGACTGCTGGTTTTCTTATTTTCCAGATTCCAAATAGCTTTTTGTGAACTTCTGGCATCATAATAAATTTGCTATATTGGTGCTACCTCTTAAAATTTTATGTTGCCTGTGTTTTATGTGTGTAAACTGAAAAAAATCTGTTAATTTTCCCATTCTAATTCACTTCTATTAAACCTTCTCCCCACAATGTGCTCTATTTAGTAAAGAATTCAAGTGTTGCCAAAACAGTCAAGAAATGAGAAAAGAGTGAAAACTATAATTCAAAATACTCATTCCTACACCCCACTATCATTCTACATCCAAAGGCACATCACCCACTAGGGTCCACTTGGTGAAACAATTGACACTTTATGTTTATTATTTGGCCATTAGAACTTCTGTCTGAGTACTTAGGGATCTGTTGGGAACTGTATTTGTCACTCTGGTTTCCTTTTAACTTTTCTCATTGTCTGTGAGAAGACACTGTAGATTGGAAATAGCTATCCAAATTGCCACTGGGGGCCCATTTTCCAAGAATTTCTTCCTTGAGCAAGGGAAACCATTGCAGATGTCATTCACTCCTGGGATTTATGCCTTGAAGAACAAAAAGTCAAAAGTGAAATTAGGTGACAGGCTGAAGTGTGGTGAACTCCAGTAATACAAGATCAGTAGAAGTAACAGCAGGCTTTTGGTTAAATCTCTTCATTTTTCTTTTAATGGAAATGGAGAATTCTAGAAACTTGTATAATTCATTTAGAAACTTTAAATTTAAAACTGAATGAAATTTTTCTATTGATATAATATTATTTTCTCTTGCTTCACTTATGATTTTATTTGCAACATCAAAATCAATAAATGTCATTATATTATTTATTGCTTCCTCATTAGATACTTACAGTCATTGATATGATTGTATAACTTATTTAAAATAATACACACGGGAATATCAAAATTTATTTTATAAATCTAAAATCTTTTTTTCAATGCTGTGAAATCTATTTTCTTATTACCATATTAGCATTTTATGGAAGTGTTTCTATGTTGTTTTTTAAACAGATCTCTTTATCTGGCCTTTTAAAAATGCTACCATATATATATATATATATATATATATACCTATACAAATTATAAAATATTTAAAACTAGATGCAAAACAGTTGACATGATTAATGTGCTCATTGATTCACTGAAAGTAAAAGACAACAATGGTGGCTGGTTGGAGCAGTGAATTATTGAACACTGTTAACCTTTTGGGATTTCATCTCTGGGCACTTGGTCATATCTCTTTCCAGACAGCAATGTTTGCAGGCTTTCCAGGGCAGATGGTACAACAAAGAATTTTTGAAAGGAAAAAACAAATCAAAGATATGAGTTTTTCTTTTATTCTTATTTGATAATGGCGTTAGACATAAACAAATTAAAAACTATTAAGTACTGATTGAACTTACTGATCACCATTTATCGATAACTTTCTCATCCAGACATAGTGGTTAGGTTGTGTTGAAAATTGCAAGAATGATGAAAGTATTCACAATAAACTCTTTTCTAAAATTAAATAGTTATTTAGAACCGTACAAATTATGGTAATAACTACATAACTTGGCTTTTAAGTAAGTTGCTCATCCTAACACTGTGCAACGGTGTTTATAAACTACTGAAATTTAGATGTAAATGATGGTCAAGTAAATTGGCTCTAGCTCTTTTAAGAGTTCACTTGACTGGTGATCTGGAAAAGGAGCGCTGAACTGAGAGTCAGGTTATCCCAGTTTTGCTCCCTGTGCTACCAAATCAATCAATCACTCCTGTATCAAGTCTCTTGTCAAAGTATTCATTACAGAGATGCTGAATCTTCTTCAAGTATAATAAAGATACTCTATCATGCAAAGATTAGAAAATCAAGGCTCAAAGGACATTGTAGTTTTAAATATTTATTATTAGAATATACTACAGCTGCCTTGGTTTTAGAAAACCAGTGTGGTTTTTTTGAATATGAAATATTTTCAGTAATTAATAATATTTGTAACATATTAATGATAAAGTACATTCTGGAGAGCAAGGTCTTTTCTCTCTCTCTCTCTGTCTTTGTGTGTATGTGTGTGTGTGTGTGTGTGTGTGTATGTGTGGGCAGGCACAGGGAATCAAACCCAGGTCTCTGGCGTGGCAGGTGAGAACTCTGCCACTGAGCCACCATGCCCCACCCCAGAAAACAAGGTTTTTAATGTTCTTTGATATTATGTATTATAGTGAGCTTGGGATTTTAAATAAATTTCTACAGTATATCTCATTTTTATTTCATCCAACATTTATATTTTGAGGAAAGATAAGTACAAAGGCAAACCAGTAAATTTTACTAAGACTTTGAGATTCTGAAGATGAAGTAATATCAAAATAGAAGTTGACACTCCTGGCATACATAAATATACACTGCTAATTAAGTTGTGGTCTACTAGTTCCCATATGGTTTGCTTGGCTGCCGTGACCACTGTTCTGTTACCTCCAGAGCTTTAAAGGAGATGTGAAAATAAGTGGAGGCCCATGTGTCTGTGGCCTAATTAGAACTGGGCAGTTAAAATTAAACATTTTACTTCTATTTCCCTTATGTCAACTTATTTTTAATCACTGTATTGAGTGGAACATCAAATGCTTCTTCTACAAGCAAATATCTTTGCCCATTGGTAAAAAATAATTTAACTCAATAAATATTGATAGAGGACCTATTATGCACAATGTAATTTGCCTGAAATTGGAAAACAATGTGGTTGCTGTTTGCAAGGAGGTTCTAATAAAATAGGTCGTACAGGTACTAAAACAAATAATTATTATAGGTATATGCTAGATCATAGCTGTTTTCAAAGCAGTAATGGTCATATTTGCCTAGGACAGTCAAGTAATGAATGGAATGATTTCAATGCATATTTAGTTCTATATCTGTTTTCTTGTCTCTTTGGTGCTGAGTTAAGTGGTTAGCCATTGGTAATATAACATCAATATTTCACAAGTGAAAATGCCTTGGAAAATGATTGGAAGAAGGAATTAAAATGAGGAAACTCCTAATTACTTGTTGAGGATCAACCTAATTTTTAACATGAATGTGTAATCCTAAATTTTTAATACTGTTGACCTAAAACCATCAAATCAAAGGTTATTTTTTTTTTGGATGCAACATAAAAAAATATAACTTGAGACTCTGCCAAAAACTAACATTGATAATCATTAATATTTAAATTATAACACACATAACCCATGATTTACTTGGTCCAAATGATTTCTTTTTGTCCTATGGAATATATAGTCTTTTCTTACAGAATCATATTAATTATTTTTGTGACTGTTGTTTTGAAACTACCAAATGGAATGTATTCAGTTTTCTTTAATGTTATTTAGGACCTCTGAATTCATAGTTATTTTGTTCAATTATTCTGAAAAATAATGAGATTAGTTTCACAATATATTATTGAATATCACAGCTTTTGCTTTATGTGTTTGTACTATATTAGTGTGCGTGCACAGATATTTATGACTATTATAATTATATTTTATCTTATTCTATGAAATTATAACCATAAATGTATAACTCAATCTTCTATTTCATTTTTAGTTCATGCTAATTCCCTATGAAGACTAATGATGAGACATCCTCTCCCTCTCCACCTTTCTTTCTTTAAAATGTATTTGACTTTAGTCAATTATACTTTACTTAGTATTGACTAAATAACATTCAATAGGCTTGTACTACTATTTGTAATTTATAATTTTTAAATTGTATCTAGTATATATTTTTGACTGATGAATCTAAGAGGTAGTAAAATGAATGTACTTACCTTACCTCCATCTTTTTACATTCTTCTCTTTTTAACTTTTTCTAGCTCTGTAAGTTCTATTTTTCTTTTCTTCTGACCATAAATCATGAATTTTGCTTCAGAGTTATTACGGGAATCTAATATTGCTAAATGAATTTTATTTTCACCAGTAGTTCTATTGCTTTACTTTCCCCATTCATCTCTTAGTGGATATTCCAATTGATTATTCAGGAAAAGTTTATGAGAACATTATTCTCTAAGTGATTCCATACTTATCATTCTTGCATTTTGCCTGGGTGCAAACTCTTGGGTAATAAAAATTGTTTCACTTAGGAATTTTTGGAAATTGCTTCACTATCTTTGGGTAGTGAAGGTTGACATGAAGGCACGTGAGATTATTTTTAAAATTTCCTTTTATATGTTATTTTATATATTTTTTTGCCGAGATGTTCAAATGACAGTTTATTTGACTTCAAACACCAATAACTTGAGAAAGATATTTTTCATTGTTGCTCAATTGTGGGCTTGTTTTTCCCCTAGAATCAGCTTTTTCCTCCAAACTGTGCATTCAAAGTAACTTGTATTTTAAGACTGTATTAGTGTATGGGGCTTTATTTAGCAAAAATATAAATGTTTATTATGTTCTATTCTTTATTTTTTAGTTTTTTCTTTAGAGACTTCCTGCTTGTATGTCCTTCCATTTGTTTCCATTATGCTCTTCCAATTTCTCCATATGTTCTGTGATGTTTTAATTTTAATTCCACATCTTCCCTGAGCTCTCTTGGGTAACATTTTATCTTCTGTTTTCTCACCATCTCTTCCCTAAATTCCTGTATCTTAGCTTGGTACTCTTGATTCATGGAAGTAGTACCTTTATCCAATTTTGTAAATTCATGGAGGAACAGTTGGACAAAACTTTCATCCGTTGCTTGGGCTTCCTTTTTGTAGCAAGTATTCTTCATCAGCCACTTCTTTTTTTCTTGAAGTATTTTTGTATAGATAAACCAGGCACTACACTGGCTCTACTCTTTAAGGAACATCTTTTTAAGTTTTGGAGGGGTCAGGAGAATTTTCTGGCTTAAGAGAAATTTTTTTTTTTAATGCTCTAGGGTTTTGTGTTCAAATTTGTTTAGCTGTGTCTTAAGCCAGTGCCGATATGCACCTATAATTTTGTACACAGAAAAAAAGAGTTTCCTCCTTCCTAATATCACAGGCCAGAATAGTGTTTTTACATATTGCTTGAGTGTATGCTCCTATCCACATCCTATGCATCATCCCATTACTGCTACTATAACCATGGGATTTAGTTTTTTATTACAATTTTATTTGTGCTCTTTTACCTATTCCGTAAAAAGCTAACATTTACATTTCTGTAATATTATTCTTTCATTGGATATCAGTAATTTTTAGAAAGACAAAGGTTAATGCCAATATCATACCACTATTTTCACGAAGGTCACAAAGGAAGTTCTTTAAATATTATTTAATTCAGTTTTGATGGTGGTGCAAGTTAAATTTGACTCTAATTATCCTACCGGGAGGCAATTTAATATAGTGGGTTGAGAATACGGGATTTAGAGCCCAGCTACTCAGAGGTGAATCCCAGCTCTCATCTCATTCTTTGTATCTCTAAGAAAATTACTTTACATGGTCTCAGTTTTCATATCTATAAAACTATAATAATAAATAACTCCGTTTTGGGATTGCTGGGGGCTTGAAATGAATTATCTCTGTAAAGCACTCAAAATCACAGCCTAACACATGGTAGGTGATGTTTACCATTATTATTCTCGAATAAGCATAAATGCTATATTGTAATTTTTCTATAAAATAAAGGCATTCAAACATATAGACTTGCATATATTTGAAATTTCATTTTTGTTCACAATAAAATAATTGTGCATTCTAGGTGACTAAAAGAGAAGTAAAAAGAATTATTGTTTTTCATTTATTAGTTATGTGCTTTAATCTAAAAAATGGGATCCATTTTCAAAAATAAAATACTTAACATTTGTCTATAGGACATTTCAATTTTAACTTGCTTTTATTTATCTCTAACTTTCAAGCAAGGAAAATCTTTCTAAGTCCCAAAGGTTTCTTCATTATCAAAAGATCTTGATGTTAGATTCAAATTCAAATGGTAATGAAAGATTTTTTTCACTAAATTATAATCATAGGTAAATGAACATGTGTATCAGGTAGTTCTCTATCTAGTATAATTTTAATTCTTAACCAGATTACTTAATTTCATTTTTTTCAAATTTACATTTATTTAATTTGAGGGAACTATTAGCATATATTTCCTATTACATTTCCCTGTTGTTGTTCACAGATAAGTCTGCTTGAACTAAGCAAAAGTACTTATCTTTTCCTGGAAACATGCCACAGATTTTCAGACAATTGTCATACTTTACTTATGTTTTTAGTCATTATTCAGTAAAGCGTCCCTCTTTTAATTCCATTAAGACTACTTATACACCAATCCCTTGTTCACTCTTAATGTTCTTTCTAAATCTCCATAATTATTTTAATCTTTCCAGTAAAGAGACACCCTGAAAAGAAAGTAAAAGGAGAAATAAAATTGTGGGAATAAAAGGCCCCAGTCTTTATAACTTCCTAGAGAGCAATAAAGCATTTCTGTGAAGGCTAACATAGTAAATACCCCATTTTCCTTAGGCTTTTAGAGTAGAATATATCCCAGTGTACCAAGTGAGGGGGTTGTTTTATCTTCACACACCTATGCATGGAGGGATAATTGCCAAGTTCGTTTCAGAATAATTAAGCCATCCTAGCAATATGTAATTAATTGAAAAAATGTTGCGGAAAAAAATCCTATTTTGCAAACTTTCTGGAAGAACAACCATCAATGATACATGATTTCTTACAGATACTGAAGGATGCTTTTATGTTTGAGTACTTTATATGACAGTATTTACATTCAATATCCTTATGGTGAAATTGGCTCATCTATTTATCTGAAATCATATATTCAGATTCTTTGGCTTTCTTTTTAACTTCTAAAATTTCTAGAAGTTAAAAAAGAAAATTTTAATTTCTAAGCCTCAAGTTAAAATTTTAACTTCTAAGCCTCAAGTCATCTTGGTACTAGATGAGGAAAAAAAAAAAAGACAATATTTTTGGAGGAAAAGTGAATTATGTAGAAATTACCGTTCCCAACATGGGGGAAAAAATGTAGCAGTACTGGCAATTTTGTATCTGTTAAGTCTAGAAATCAGTGCAGGTCAGCCTCTCAAAATCAGAATCCTAAGAACATGTGCCATACCCCAGACTAGGAATTTTCTCTTCTTGGACAGACTATTCTTTATCTTGATCCCTTTCATCTAGTGCATATACATTTGCCTGGAGGAAAAATGGTTTAATTTTGATGGTTTTCAAACGATCCTAACATGAATGAAGAATATATGTTATGATGATTGAGCAATACTATTTATGTGATGCTAATCCTATAGAAATGTGAACATTCTGACCCTTTGGCAGATGTCTCCTAAATCAGAGTGATTTAAGGAGAAAATTAGCTCATTTCTTGATTCTCTGCAAATTATATAGAATTCCTAAACCATGCTTTGCCATATTTAAACAGTTAACCATTTGTAAGTTTTCGTTAAATAGTCTATGTAATTGATTAGATTCCAATAATCAAGAGTACACTTTGGAACTTTGCATTTAATTGATAGAAGAATCTATTTGAAATGTTTCCTTGCAAAGTCATATTTGGAGATGTCCAAAATGTGGGAATTTAAGTGAAGAGCATTACTCTTTTCTGTTTTCAAAACAATAGTGTATTCTAAAGCATTTTGAAGAAAGAAAGGAGAGTTTATAACATAATCTCTGTTCCTTAGTCGAGAAAATCCGGAGACAGATTTAGCACCTAATTTTAATGTTTGCTTTATCTTATTTATCTTGTGGTCTTCTTACTCATTTTGATGGCCTATAATCTGATTTATTCATATATAACTTTATTTGAATTTCTAACCTACTTATATTGTTCTTGAAAGTTTAATGAAGCAAGAAGCTCAAGAATAAAGGTTATCTGTGATAATTAGATGTGTGCATGATTTATAAAACATTCCATTTATTTTTTCTCTGTAAGTATTCTCAACACTTCCTACATGCTTATTATTCTCAAACTATGACAATGACTATTATATATTGTATTTTAAGTTGTGCCAAGGCTTTTGCATTGTCACATTTAAACTGAATTTTAGTCCAACACATATGAAGCTCACTTACGAAGCGGCTTACAGAAATATGATTGGTCTTTGTAAAAATCAGGGTATAGGCTAAGATGTTGCTATCAAAGACATCCCAAATATGTAACTTAAATAAAGAGGCTTATTTATTTTTCACATAACAGTACTAGTTAGGTAAATTCTGCCCCACTGACTTATCCAGGGGCGCACACTGAGTGGTGTCTGCCATTCTCGGCAGCACATGGTTGCCTAAGCAGGGTGTAAACAGCTGCTCCAGTTCAGCTAGATGGGAGGGGACTACACCGGCATTGTGTCCACCTTCTGAAAGCATGTGGCTGTTTTATAGCCACCTTGATGCGCCATGCTGATAATGCATTCTCAATCTTGATAGTAACCACTTGATTTTGCCTATTTGTCCGTCCTCAGCCACAGCCCATTTATCTAGCCTATTTATTTACCACCCCTTCACTTACATCACATTCTTCATAGCTGAGAGGAGAAAATTATGGTTCTCAAATGCGCCATGTTTTTGCTCTATATTCATACACCAATTTCCCATGCTTTTCCTTATGCCTATCCTTCATTTTCTTTCTTCGCCTTAACTCTCTCTCACTTTTAAATACACAAATCTTTATGCCTTTGTTCACAAATATTCTGTCTCTCAATTTTATTACAAGTTCCCTATAGGCAGCTACCATGGGTCACAGTCCTGACCATGCAGTTTCTGAGCTTGTGTGACCATTGGCAAGTTACTTAAACTTCCTGTAATCCAGTTTCCTTATTAAAATTGATGATATAATTTGTAAAAAAAAAATTGATTGAGAGAGGCTTTATAAATCTCTTAGAATACTGTCAGAAACAGAATAAACACTCAATAAATGTTAGCTATGAGAAATTATCACCATGTCTTTTCAACCCCCAAAACATCTAGATCCACCATAGATCAAAGAACATTGGTTATTTGATTCTATCTAAAAATCAACAGTCTCCATGGGTGTGCTTATAAATTCACCAAAAGCCACAGAGATTGTTAATATGACAGAGGCCACAAGTGAGAGAATTAGGATGCAGAATGATTGCGATGGTCTAGAAGAAGGGAAGAAACCAGGACCAGGACATTCATACTTGGTAAAACAAAAATGAAATGTACAGGTTTAAGGGAGCACCCAAAGTACCAGCTACGTGCTACATGTACTGAACAAGTGTTGTCTTTTTATCCATCACTTGACTCACTCCTCATCTTCTGGGTTGGCTTTATCCTCTAGCAGTCTCCCAGCATGTAGTTGCACTGTTGTCTCTTGTCAGCTTCAGACTTAAATAATTCGTGCCATTAGCAATGGCATTGTGAAGAAAATGCCTCTCTTCTGACCATTACAATTCAAGCTGGGTCTCCCTGCCCTTGTCTTCCTCATGAACCCATCCCTGAATAAATCACCGTGGTCTATCAGAAGGACACTTTGGCCAGACGTGGATCTTGAATAGATCTTTGGAGACATCACCCTCAAAATCAAGTGAACTAAGAGAGAGGGAAGGGTTTTTTTCTTCAAAAGAAAATTTGAGTACTATTTTCTTAAGGATGGAGGATGGTGAACAGATAAAAACAAGTGGAGGTTTCTTTTGTTTTTTACATGAGATTAAATGTCAACCATTTGTCTAAACATCTGTTTAGATTGGTCTCTCTGTTATCTATTTATTTCATAAAAAATAATAGGGCTCCTCCTGTGTGCCATGCATAGCACTAGACTGTGCAGGAACTAAAAATACATAGTACCGCTTTCCTGAATTTAATGTAGAGGAGAAAAAAGGCTTAAACTTATTTAAGTGTTCCAGAGGGGCAGTAAATCCTGCAGCTACACAAGATGAAGGTGATTGGAGTTGTGTAAAGCATAATGAAGACAGAAGAAAGTGAGGAGTTTTTGAAAAATTTCAGAGACCAATTAAATATGACGTAGTTGTTTATTGGCTGTAGAGAGAGGTGGGAAGATCTTCAATTGCATGACTTGGGCAACCATGTATTAAAAATCAATTTAATTTCTGGAATGCCTAAAATTTTAAAAGATTGGCAGCAAAAAAATAAGGAGATTGTCACACTGTATGGAGCACCTAGAACTCTCATGCATTATTGGTGGGTGTTTAAAGTGGTACAACACTACAGAAGATTGTTTGGCAATTTACTATAAGTTTAAGCATAGACTTATAGGGTATTGATTACGGTCTTAAGAATTGTTCAAGAGAAAGAAAACATGCTCAAAAAGCATTCCTCAGTAATGTTTAGTGCAACCACCATGGAAGACAGTTTGGTAGTTTCTCAGATAGTTAAATATAGAATTACCATATGATCCAGCAATTCCACTTCTACAGATGTACCCAAAAGATTTGAAATCAGCACTTGAACAGATATTTATACATTAAGTTCATAGCGACATTATTCACAATTGCCAAAAGATGGAAGCAACCCAAGTATCTATCAACCAATGAATGGATAAGTACCACGTGGTATATATATTTAAAAAGTAATGAAGTCATGATACATGTGACAGCATGGATGAACCTTGAGGGCATCATGTTGAGTGAAATAAATCAGACACAAAAGGAAAAACATTAAATTATCTCACTGATATGAAATAATTGGAATAAGCAAACTCAGAGTCAGATTATATATTACCTATAGAATATAGATAATGTAGGTTACCAGGAGATGGAGTGAGGATAGGGAATAGGGATTTAAGGCTTAAAATGTAAAGCATTTCTACTCAGAATGATGGAAATATTTTGGTAATGGATGGTAATGATGGTAGCACAACATTGTTAATGTAATTAACACTGCTAGAATATTTATCAGAATGTGGTTAAAAGGGAAATAGGGAACTATTAGGTTGTATATATGTTACTAAAATAAATTTCTTTAAAAAATCCATGGAACTGCTATGGCATGCTATGGGCTATCTTCAAAAGGAAAATGTCAGCACTACCACAGCAACAGCAGAGGTAAATAATGGGGAGAGGAACAAGAGTTAAGAGGAGGTTTAGATTTCCTATTTGGCGAGGGTGTGTTTATTGGTTTTCTTTCTCTTGGGAACAATGAGATTATCTAAAATTGAGAATGTTGATGGACAGTGGACTTTGGGCCCTCTACATGATGCCCGATGAATGCAGGTGGCTGAAGGATGCACTGATGGAGAATTAGGTTGATGAACAATGCTGTACACTTACGAACAAAGGTTGTGCTACTACAAAAAAGGAGCAAAGTCATGAGGCATGCAACAATGTGAATGAACATGTGGGACATTTGGTGAGACAAAATAAGCCAGAAACAAAAGAACAAGAATCATATGGTCATCTTTAGAAAATGCTTATAAGAAACCAGGGACCTAGATTGTAAGCTTTTAGAGCAGACACATTAAGTCCAGAGTGGTGATTATTATTTCTGGATTTTGAGAGGCTGTTTTATATATATAGCCTGATATTTAGAGACAAGAATGAAGCTGAAAAGGTTGGGGTTAAAGTAATTCAGAACACAGGGGTAAGGAAGACAGTGTCTATATTTAGAACCACGCATACTCTTTGATACCAATGGAAGAAAGGTTTATTTGGTCTGGAACTGAAATTTTCTGTAGTGCATAATCTAATTCAACCTATCTGTATAGCTCTTTTGAACAATTGAAACACAGGGAGCACAGAATAAGAAAGAGGTCCTTTAATCCTGTATGGATTATTGTAATCCCTGGATATATCCTAGAGTATATTAAGTAGATAATCATAAAGTATTGGCAAAGTCCTCCGAAGGATGGGAGAAAGAATATGGTACTATTAAACTTTACCATCAGGAAATCCCCTGATACTGTGGCAAACTTTAGGGACACTCAGATCAACAGGCCATGCCCTCAATCATGAGGCTTACTCTTGTGAAGCCTATGTAGGTAACAGAGAAGCTTAGGCTACCTATAGGCATGCCTAAGAGTTACTTGTGAGGACCTCTTTTGTTGCTCCGATGTGGCTTCAGTCTCTCTAAGGCCAACTCTGCAAGTGAAATCATTGCCCTCCCCCCTATGTGGGACATGACATCCAGGGGTGAAAGCCTCCCTGGCGATGTGGGAGATGACTCCCAGGGATGAATCCAGACCTGGCACCATAGGATCAACAATTCCATCCTGGCCAAAACGGGGAAAAGACGTGTAACTAATAAAGTATCAGTGGCAGAGAGAGTTCAAATAGAGTCAAGAGGCTACTCTGGAGGTTGCTCTTATCCAAGCTTCAGTTAGACCTTGCTACTTATCATAACCTGCCAACCCCTAATCAGGACCATTCCAGCCAATCCTAAAGAACACTAGGGCAATATATAAGATTCCACAAGGGTTCTACACACTAGAGTAACTTTCTAGAAATCTACAACCTCCAGATGGGTCCTTGGTCCAGATAAGTCTTGAAAACTAGCGCAGCCTCTCCAGAACATCAGATAGGTCCATCTCCTTACCCCATATTAGTGACATACCATTCCAACATGAAAAATTTAGAATTGCCATAGCCCAAACAACCCCAACGAGAGGTATGGAAAGATCAAAGGTGATGGTGGAGTTATACAGAGCAGGTAGGATTCAACAAATGAATACGAACGCTGTATCATTAAATTGATATCTCTTTTAGTCTCCAGTATTTTAGAGCAGCTAGAAGTAAAAACATAAAATTGTGGGGTTGTAACCCATGTCAAACTCTGAAATATGTTCTACAACTAATTGTGGTGCTGTGCTTTGAACTGTATAGCTTTTTTTGTATACATGTTTGATCTACTTTGCTAGCTGCCAGAGTGCAATATACCAGAAATGGAATGGCTCTTAAAAAGGGGAATTTAATGAATTGCTAGTTTACAGTTCTAAGGTCGAGAAAATGTCTCAGGTAAAACAAGTCTATAAAAATGTCCAATCAAAGGCATCCAGGGAAAGATACCTTGGTTCAAGAAGGCCGATGAAGTTCTGGGTTTCTCTCTCAAGTGGAAGGGCACATGGCAAACACAGTCAGGGTTCCTCTCTCATCTGGAAGGGCACATGGCAAACACAGTGTCATCTGCTAGCTTTTTCTCCTGGCTTCCTGTTTCATGAAGCTCCCCAGGAGGCATTTTCCTTCTTCATCTCCAAAGGTCGCTGGCTGGTGGACTCTGCTTCTTGTGGCTGTTTCGTTCTGTTCTGCTCTCTCTGAATCTCTCATTCTCTAAAATCTGTCCTTTTTTTATAGGACTCCAGTAAACCAGTCAAGACCCACCCAAATGAGTGGAGACACACTCCCCTGATTCAGCTTAACAACCACTCTTGATTGGGTTGCATCTCCAGGGAGATGATCTAATTACATACAGTATTGAACAGGGATTATTCTGCCTTTATGAAGTGGGATTTAGATTAAAAAATGACTTTTCTAGGGGACATATATCTTTTCAAACCAGCACAATGCTATTTTCACAAAAAAAGAAGGAAAAAAGTCAACTGTGATAATAAAAAAATATTTCAGCCCTCTAGCCTCTTATATTCTGGAGCAGTTAGAAGGAAAAATATGAGAGGACTGGGTGGCAGCCCATGACAGACTCTGGGATCTGTCCTGTAACTACTTGTTGAAGAGTGCTTTGAAAATTGTTGCTTTTTTATTTCTTTGCTTTGTATAAATGTTATACTATACAATAAAAAAGTCAAAAAAATTTAAGCAGAATTAACTTTGAAGATAAAAAAAAATCCATGGAACTGCACAATACAGTTAAACCATGGAATATGGTTAATAGTACAAGTACAAAAATGTGGTTTCATCAATGATAATAAATGTATCACACCAATGCACTCTAGAAAAATGTTTACTTCCTGTACCTGAAACCTTAAGCTGTATTGGTCTATAGGTCTTAGTTCCAAAAGGAAGAGTGGTCCTACCAGGAGCTATAACAATGATTTCATGCAACAGGAAATTAAGACTGCCACCTTGCCACTTTGAGTTTCTCATTCCTCTCATCAACAGGCAAGGAAGGGGATTACTGTACTATCTGGAGTGATTGATCCTGATTATCCAGGGAAAATAGGACTGCAACTACACATAGGAGGTAAAGAAAAATTTTCCTAGAATACAGGAGATCCCATAGGGCATCTCTTAGCACTACCATGCCCTGTGATAAAAGTCAATGGAAAATTGCACAACCCACTCCAGGCAGGACTAACTTCAGGAATGAAGGTCTGGGTCATCCCACTTGGTAAAGAACCTCAGCCAGTGGAAGTGCTTGCTGAAGGTAAAGGGAACATGGAATGGGTAGTGGGAAAATGTAGTGATCAATATGGACTCAGCCACGTGACCATTTACAGAAAGGAGGATGTTGATTGCATGAATATTCATCCCTATTTTGTTATGAGTATGTTTACATTTGTCCATAAGCAAATATCTTGTATTGCTCTTATCATATGACATAAATTGTATTGTTCATGTTATAGTATTTAAGTCATAAGATATGAAGTTTAAAGTGATTGTTACCTAAGGACTTGACCCTATTCTGGAGAGATGTAGTGCATTTCTGCTTGCATGCAGGACAGTTGAGTATTGTTAGGTGAAACATATGTTTGTTATTGTGTTTTGTTCAGAAATTAAGCATGTTTCAAGGTGATATATATAGCTATCTATATAGGTGCCAAGTTGAAAAGTGGTGGACCGTGATGGTTAGGTTCTGGTGTCAACTTGGCCAAGTGATGGGCTGGTTGATAACCTGGAAAGCTGGTGTATTAAATCATCAGTCAGTTGATTGCATCTGTGGCCAATTATATCTGCAATTAACTAAGATATGTCTCATACATTGAGATAATCCAATCCGTTGAAGGCTTTTAAGAAAGTAAGAGACTCTTTCACTGCTTCTTCAGCCTGTGAGACTTTCCTCTGAAGATCATCAAGACCTTTCATTGAAGCCACCAGCTTCACAGCTGGCCCTATGGATTTTGGACTCTTCCATTCTCACCGTTGCATGACAAAACATTATAAATCTAATATTTACAGATCTCTCCTGTTGGTTCTGTTTCTCTAGAGAACCCTGATTAATACAAAGATTTTCATAAATTTGATTCATATTTTTTCAGGTATGTTTTGGACTCTATTAATATTTATTTAACTCATTCTCCATCTAGGATTAAAGTAAGAAAAAAGGACAGTTATCTCAGCAGAGATTACTTTCATTATCTTTTTTCTATTCCAAATGGCAGCTTTATCATACACACATAAGTGTGCACAAACACAAAGAGGCTATTGCCACTCTCCCACTGCTTCTGTGTGTATCCTCAGTTAACTGTGATAGAGTAACTGAATTCTTTTTTTTTCTACACAAACCAATGAAATATCTCAGGAAAAGCAAGTGTATAGTGTTTTCCCCTTCTTTCCTTCCTACTTAGTGTTGCATTCCCTAGGTTAATGATCCTATAGTTTTTCTTTATAAGATCCTTCTTACTCATTACTGAATCATATTGGTAGTATGATATCCTGGAAACTCAAAAAGAAGCCCCCAGAATTTCCTTGTATTTACCACAGTTTTTATTTCATACATTTTCTACTCTGTTCTTCTATGAACAAAGGTCCATAACCAAAATGTCTGCACTGAGGAGTCTGCATTTTAGAAATGTAAAAAGTCTTATTGACCTGTGCATTTTAGTATATTTAGCAGCATCCCTGGTGCTACCAGCAGTTTTTAAAAAGTCTTATAACATATAATACTTATTTTCCACTGATAAAGTTACGTTTGCTGTGCTTTTATTTATGTTTACCTGATATATATCCCCTTTCTTTTATGTATAATTTCTTTGTATTCAATTGATTTTACCTTTTTTGTTTTTGCAGCTTTATTGTGGTATAATTAAAATACATTTACCTGCACATATTTAAAATGGACAATTTTATAAGTAGAGCTATATGTGAAACCATCATCACAATAAAGATAATGAATATATCTATCACCCTCTAAATTTTATGCTTTTGGAAAAGGACATCTGTTATACGTATTTTTTCCTGTCTGGAAGTAGTTTTATTGCTTTTCTGAGAATTTTTTTTGCCATTTGTTAGGGGAGTTTGATCCTTATGTTGTCATAACTTGGTATAATTTATTTTACTTTGTATTTCTGTCTCTGTGTGTATGTGTTTTGCTACCTTGTTATTTTCATTTTCTGATATTGGTATATGGACCCTATTTTTTGTTTGTTTGCTTTCTAATCTTTGTCCTTATTGCTTTGTGAGGTTTGCAAGAAAATTTCTACCCTAATCATGTTTTTTGTTGTTGTTTCTTCCTTTTCTTCTCCTTTGTTCCTAGAATTTCCACTGTAGACAGAAGAAATATACTGGAAATTATTAACCTGTATCTTATGATTTTACCTTTCCATTATTTACCTCTGAAACCATGGAGAATTTCTTTGAACTTCTTTTTCAACTTCATATATTTGATTTTATGCAAATTAGTTTATGCAATTTGGATTTCTACAGTCTGATATTTCTTTTCTCTACTGCAATTTTTCATTCAGCAACCAAGAAATTATATCCCAGTTTCTTTTTTTAAACTAAATTTATTTATAAACACTTCATATCCACCAAACATTTTCTCTCCCCTTTCCTTTTCCCTATATCCTTAGGTAACTTCTAGTTTACTTCTGTCTCGGCTAATTTGTTTCCACATATATCTCATAAGTAATATACAATATCTGTCTTTATGCGACATGCTTATTTCCCTGAGCATAAATGTCTTCAAGTTTCTTCCATGTTGCATCATGTCTCTGAACTTCATTTTTTTTTAAATGGCTGAATAATATTCCATTGTGTACAAGTACCATATTTTGCTTATCCATACATTCATTTGTTACTGGACACTTGGATTGTTTCTGCCTTTTGCCTATAGAAAATAATATAGTAAATAATGCTGCTATAATTGCATTGGTTGACAAGTATCTGTTTGAGATCCTGTTTTCACTTTCTTGAGCATATACCTAGAAGTAAAATTCCCAGGTCATACAGTAAATCTATATTTAACTTTCTGAGGAACTGGCAAACAGTTTTTCCACAGTGGCTGCACCATTTTACATTCCCACCAACAATGCATTAGAGTTCCAATTTCTCTGCATCCTCTCCAATATTTATTCTAATTTTTTTTTTAAAATAATAGCCCTCTTTGTGGGCATGAAGTGGTACCTCCTTATGGTTTTGATTTGCATTTTCCTAATGGCTAATGGTGTTGAGCATCTTTTCATATGCTAATTGTTCACTTGTATATCTTCTTTGGAAAAATGTCCATTCACGTCCTTTGCCCATTAAAAAAATATTTTTTTTTGCCTTTTTGTTGTTGTATTGTAAAATTTCTTTACATAATATGGATATTAAGCCTATATACAATATATGATTTCCAACTATTTTCTCGCATTTTGTAAATTGTCTTTTCACTTTTCTTAATAATGTCATTTGATGCACAAAAGTTTTTAATTTTGATAAAGTTGAATTTACCTATTGTTTCTTTTGTGCTTGTGCTTTTGGTGTCATGTATAAGAATTCAATACCAAAGCTCAGATCATAAAGATTTGCTCCTATTTTATATTCTCAGAGTTTTTAGTTTAGCTCTTATATTTAGGTCCTTGATCCATTTTGAGTTAGTATTTTTTATGTAGTGTGAGCTTGGTGTCTAATTTCATTCTCCTGGCTGGGGATATCTAGTTTCCCAACCCCATTTGTTGAAGAGACTATTCTTTCCCCATTGCACATGTTTAACACCCTTGCTGAAAACCAATTGGCCCTAGATGTGTGGGTCTATTTCTGGATATTCAATTCTGTTCTACTGGTCTATATCTCTATCTTTAACCTGCGCTGCATTGCTTTGTGGTACAATTTGAAATTAGGAAGTGTGAATCCTCCCACTTTGTTCTTTTTCAATATTGATTTAACTATTTGGAGTCCTTTTCAGTTCCATATGAACTTGAGGATGGGCTTTTCCATTTCTGCACAAGGGCCTGTTGGAAAAAATCTCAATTTCTTGACCTCATATTTGTTCTTCTCTTTGAGTTCCTGCTCTGGTTTTATTGAGGCAATGTCTTCTTGAATCTTATTGAGAGTGTAATTAAAACATGTTTTTCCAACTAGGTTCTTGTAATAATTCTTTCTCTGAAAATACATTCTTTACATGCTCTAATTCTTTACATGTGCCCTATTTTCTTTCAGAAACTTAGTATTTTTTCATGTCTGTTATACTCATGGATAAAGTATACTTATGGATTCTTACAGATAAAGTCACAAACCTTAATCACAATTGACAACTGAGATGTCTTATTAGTAGGCAGTGCATTCTTGTTCAAAGTTCAGACCTAGATGACAGAATATAGATGAAATTTTTTCTAGTGAGGTTCTACTTTGTCAGATCAGTGACCCAGCTGCCTGGTAAAAGTTGATGAGAAGAAGAATCCAAGACAATCATGATAGCATAGTTTCTGTCCTAGGTTTTTTTTTTTTGGTATGCTGTGTGGCAGGGTCACATTTCATCCTTTTTCCATGTGAGTATCCCGTTATTGCAGCACCATTTGTTGAATTTTTGTTTCTTTTTCTTTCTTTGTTTGCTTGTTTGTTTTGGGAAGTGCACAGGCCAGGAATTGAACCTGGGTCTCCCGCATGACAGGAGAGAAGTCTACCCCTGAACTACCCTTGCACCCCTCTCCTAGTGCTTTTGTGGCAGCCAGAATTGGGTCCCTGTTCTTTGCATTCTATGCAAGGTAAAACTTGAAAGAAAGCTCAGTTCAGTGCTGTACCCTCTCAGGGTTACCTCGTATAATTCATCTGTGTGCAGAGGTTTTGATGAAATCCAAATGTGTTTCTACAGGGGACCTACTCCTCCAGATTAGAAGATATATGTGTGGTTTGGCTGTGATGTCTACCCTCTTTTTCCAGGTGGGCTTTTTCTTTACCATAAACCATACATAGTCTCTATCCTGCTTTTTTCATATGGAGAGGAAATTCCTTTAAGTTTCAAGTATGTTAATATCATCCTTCTATAATTTCCAGGTCTCATACCATATGTTACCTAACTGATGATTCCATTCAACCCTTTAGGTGGAACTTGGAAAAGGGAGAGTTAGATGAATCTAAAGAAGTTGCCTTCTCACTCAGAAATAAAAATAATTTTTAAAAAATATACTGAAAAACTTTCCATTTTCCTTCTAATTATATTTTATTGCATTCAGCTTTTTAATCACTGAAGTCTTTTACTATATTTGCATATCTTTTGTTTGTAATCCTTTATATTTGCTATCCCTCCCAGTTTAGTTCTGATTATAAATGTGATGAGCATCCATTCAATTTATTCATTAAAAATTTTAATAGAAATATTAGAAAGGCTAGACCTGAAGTTTTTCTTTAGGGACTCTACTTGAGCTTATGAGTTTTCCTATTATTGTCACTAATCTCCTTAATTGTTCCTGCTGTCAGTTTGTAATTTGCCTTATTGTGTCAAGAATGTGATGAGGACAGTATAGCATACTTTGCTCAACTTGGAATATATATAAAATGCTGCCATTCCTTGATTTGTAACACCAAAAGCTTTAAGTAAGGAAATAAAGGCAGTCTAGAGTAGTATTAATGATTCATTCTCCCTTTCAGTGGTCATTTCTTCCTCTTCTAGGTCCCCACAAACCATCCTTTACTAATCCATTATGGCCTCTTGACTAAAATTGACAATTGGGCTTATCATCTGGAGATTTCAGGATTGATTTCTCTCCCTTTATGAAAATCTACCCAATTAATGTTATATTAAATTTCAAATAAAAAAAATCAAGGACAAAAGTGACCTGTAAAATGGGAATATTTCCAGCTTTATCTATTTCAGATATTTGTTGCAAATTAGGGTTTGGAATATTAAGACTGAAATATAATTTTCATTTTTTAAGCATATATTCTACACTGTAGAAACATATACAGAACCTAAAATGATTTTCAGATATGTCCACATTTTTGTTACTTTTCTGATGGATATATAGATATCTAGATCTATATATTTTTTTTTGCATGGGCAGTCACCGGGAATCAAACCCCAGTCTCCGGCATGGCAGGCTAGAATTCTGCCACTGAGCCACTGTCACACCACCCTTGTGATATCTATTTATGTCATTTTCTCAGTGCCTTTATGTTCATAATTTTTGCTTTCTAAAATCTATAAATTGCTCTATTATTAATGATGAAAATTTCATTATGAGAAATAGTATTTGTGGAAAACTGTTTGTCCAAAATATTTTTCTCAGTCTAAGATAGCATTAGATTGCTGCATATTTAGAAGTTATAGACTTCCAAGAGTTCTTATGCTGCATCGTGCTTTAACATTATGGTGTAAAGTTATAATAAGGGATTATATAAAGAAAGGCCTTATACAATTGTCTAGCATATTTATTATTGTAATTTGGCATTCTCTTTCAGTTCACATTCACAGGAAAAGCTGAGCTTCTTCCAGAAATATTTCTTTTGTAAAATCTTGCAGATGCTGCAAAATCTTGTACTTGTCATGTTTCTATCTTTGATGTTTGGGCAGTTAGATTGCTCAGAACACTTGAATACATTATACATTACCTTATGTACAAGAAAATGATGTCTTAGTTCATCTAAGTTCCTTCTGTGCAATTTCATCTGGACTCAATTTCCTCAAAGATCTCATCTTTTTAGCCTATTATACTTATGAAGTATACTGCTTCACTGTGTACCTACTAATTGTAGCTCAGATCATTCATAGACTCATTTGATGGAAATGAGTAGATAGAGAAAAAGAGACAGGGACACATACAGAGAGTTAATATGGGTGAATTAATTGCCTTAGCTTCTGCAACCATTTATTAAGAGTTTCCATAAACACAGAAAAAGGCAAGTGAAGGTACTAGAATATACAGACTTGTCTCTTGGAAAGGGGGAGCTAATTGAGCAAAGACAAAGGAAAAAGTTGGTGAACAGGGTGTCAATATGAGAATTGTGAATGTGGATTTAGTTTCACTATTCTATAGGCTTTTCTTTTTATAGTCATATCGTTCTCAAAAAATTGAGTGACTGGGAATTAATGGTAAATGTCATTCTTAATATGCCTGGAATCTGAAACTGTTTCAATCCTTTTCTGTTTCTACTTTAATTTTGACAGTTATCAGGATGCTCTGTTACACAGGAGCCTTCTGTTTTTGTTTGCTCACTTATTTGTGTGTTTGCTTTTTAGCATTCGAATGCCCTGCTCAGGCTGAACTTGCTGAACAGCTGAGCCAGAACCCTATTTGGATCATAGATGAGGAGCCCCAATCAAATGACTGAGTGTCACATAATATTTTCACTGTTTGAACAAATCAGTGTCTAAAAAGGAATCTATGACTAGCCTGTGATAATGACTGTTTTTTTTTTTCTGTTGTTCCCCAGTTGTAATGGTTGGATGTTACAAAGACACAGCCTGATACTCTAAATATACATTTGCACTGATTTTTTTTTTGTAAAAGCACATTTGATGATTATGGGATCAAGATGCCTAGTTGGAGAAATTAAATCTATTAAGATTTCAAAATAGCCATTCACTTTAGTGATTTTTATAAAACATCATGAAAAGATCATAGATGCTTTGTAAATAACTTAAGATCAGAGCAGAATAACTTGGTTCTGTAGGCAGTTTTTGTGGAAGATACTAAACAACGTAGCGCGTGCTATCGTGTTTTGTTAGCCCTGGATGCCCAGAAGAATCATTATGTTCAGTAACTGAAGTCTCACACATCCTTGCTCCTTTCCCCCCACCATGTACCCAGATGGAATAAATGGGCCTGCAATTCCTCAGGGTTTTAAAAAATTCACTGCCACAGTTTAGGAGCCGTGGCTGCATCATTGACTTCCTACTAAAATAGCCTGGTTTAGTGCAGCATCCTAGATGTAAAGCCACATAGATTAAACCCATAGCTTTCCTTAAAATCTCTTTATGCACTGTTAATTACCAAAGCAGAGAATATAATGGATTGCAAATATTTACTAGTCTTGCACTTCTATATACAGCTGTGCCCAGATAATTTAATCAAGGTTTGCAGGACAATTTCTCGCAAACAGTTTATTAATTCTGAATTTAAATAAGAAAAAATAGAAAAGTATTATGTGTTACAGTGGTTTTGATTGTTAGCCATTAAATAAAAATGTTTTTATTAATGACATAATGTGTGAAAACTGCAAAACTGACAATCTTATCCATTAACTGCACACAATTGCATGCTTGGCTTAAATGAAAGTGAATCTACATAAATGTTCATTGAACTTTTTCCCTTGGGAAAAGAGGAATTGATAATTCCGTGCAAAAAAGCAGAGAAGTAGGATAAAGTGAATGAAAATTTCAGGGAAAAGAATGTCACAGTTTTGCTGATAATACTATACTTGCCTAATGAACAGAATACTCATTTCAAATACATGTAACATGTACCATATCTAATTAAAAGAAACCTATCTCACCAAAGAACAGCCTGCTTCCCAAAGTGTATACTGCTTTATTTAATAGATTAAAATTGCCTGGGGAGAACCTTTACCGGTTGGGGTGGAGGTAGGGAGTTATTTATGCAGCTGATGTCGCCAATTTGTATGTCATTTTATCAGTGTTGTTTCTTTCTTCACCTAATATCTGTCATGAAAACACACAGACTCAAACACAAAACAGCTGTGAAAACAGATCCTGTTGGGAAACTCTGGATGAGGAAACAAAAGGCTCTAACAATGAGCCACATGTAAAAACATTTACCAGTTTTGATGATTAAAATCAGTTCTTAAGGGAGAAGCCTATTTTTATAAAAACTCATTAAGATAAAATAAGTGTTTGGGAAAAGGTTGTTAGAATAAATTCTGTTCTCCCCACAAAGAGAAGGACTTTTATGATGTCAACCATAATGTTTGGGAACAAAACAATGTGAGGGTAAGGTTCAAGTATTAAATGCAAATAAATTTACAAGCACACAACGTGCTATAGCAGCCTGTGAGAAACAGGCTAAATATTTAATGATCCCACTTTTATATCTACAGAGGAATCAAAATGGTAAGTTGAAGGTCCATATATCTTGAATAACATGTAAGAACCAATTACCACAACTTTGCAGCGATACAGCACTCAATGAGTTACACAGATAAGAAAAAGTCCAGTTCATTTGTGCTAGTAATCTGTTCTTACATCCCAGCTGTTTATTTAAAGTGTGCTGAAAAAGAATAGAGGTCTAATTGCTATTTTGCAAAGCTTCTTAACATGGAAAGTAGAAAGAGACTGTGTAATTATGACCCAGGGACACTGGGTTAAGGCCGGAAGGGCTGAGATATTCATGGAAGCAGTGAGGCTTTCATGTCATTTCCAAAGGCATCAGCACATGGTGTACAATACCCCTGGAATCACTGGTTTTGACTACAAAATTAAGTCCCTGGGATGTTTGGGGGATGGGTGGGAAAATAAATGGGAACTATTAGATGTTTGTCTAATATTCCCACATAGCCATGAAACCAACTTAATTTTATCACCTGTAAATTCACTAAGCCCTACCTGTTTGGTAAATATATGCAATCCTGCCTAAGAAGCCATGGATTTGGAAAAAGATATATAAACTCAGGGTATGCTTAAGATCAGAATGGTCTATGAAAACCGAGGAAACCTTCAAAATGCAAAACAAAAACAAAACACTTTGGGGACAGTGGAATATTTTCAGATGTAGTGTGTGATGGGATTGAGACTGTATCTGAAATATCTAAATTTATTTCCATGATATGGAGAAGGATCTTCATTCTTACATGATATTAGGGTGTCAGTCATAAATCCTTGGAGAGTCACGATTGCATATATTCCATATTCCATTGTACTTCTCTGTTTTCATTAGATTCCTTAAGCCATTTATCTGGCTGGGAATTCATGTTATTATAGAATTGGTGAGGTGATGGTCTTTGTTTTTTCCCTCTTCTGCCCTTTACTTTACTTCCAAAATTTTCGGGTCAATCTAACTTACCTGTGTATTATATTTTATTTAAATAGGTTAAAGCCTTTATAAGATGAAGAATAAGTGGGAAGAAATATATCCTAAGATTAAAAGAGTTAAGGAACAAGATAAGAATTTCATTCTTCTATATATGCTCATGAGAACTTATTTCTCAAACAGTCTATTGATTATTTTTTAATTAAATTCTACCTTAGATTTGACCTTGGTTGTAATGCTAAGAAAGCTCT
>PVIY010009675.1:0-71770 GCA_004026745.1 Myrmecophaga tridactyla
CTGTGAAAATATACTGTGAAAGTGTTACAGGCGTGAAAGGCAAGCATGGAAAAGTTTTAATGAGGTCAGTTTACATATGGGTAGGATGCTGCTTTGATAATCATATTCTAGGTAACTCTTAATGCCACTTCTAAGAGCCTGGAAAAGTTGCTGGTAACTGCTTTTAAGCCATCTTAGTTGCACTCAGTCATAGCCTGGATCTAAAGGTTGCCCCAGTAAACCTTTCCTCATCATGGCTCCATCCTATTTTTTTTTCTCATTTAAAAAATAAAGTTGATTAAGAATTAAGTAGCATAAATGATGATAAACGTTTGTTCTGTGATTTCTGCCATCACACCCCATCATCTCACCTCTAATATGTGGACCATATGTTGTGCTTTATCCATGCCTTCCAGCTGCAAAGACCACATTCACACATCTTGTAAAAGTGAAGTATGGGAAAATTGTGCTTCAACTGATAAAGGTTAGAATTTAACTTACAAATTGTTCATCTGCATGGGCTCAGATCTTGGCTATACCAATTTTTGTTCAATGAATTCTTTTGTTACTTAAAAAATGCTTAGGTGTTCTTTTTTTTTTAGCCCTTCGGTTTTTAATCCATAAAATGGATTATATTTGCAATCTCATAGGACAATGAAGATTGAATGAATTAATGCATGTAAGGTCTTAGAACAGTGCCTGTCAGATAATAAGTGTACACTATTATAGTAATTATTATTATTTAATTTGTATCCCCATCGACAATATTTTATAAATTATATAAATAAATTATTGGTCTATGTTCTGGTTTGCTAGTTGCCAGAATGCAATATACAAAAACAATGGCTTTTAATAAGTTGCTAGTTAACAGTTCTAAGGCAGAGAAAATGTCCAAATTAAAGCAACTCTATAAAAATGTCCAAATTAAGGCACCAACAAGAGGCTACCTTCACTCAAGAAAAGCCAATGAAATTCAGGGTTTCTCTCTAACTGGAAAGGCACATGGAGAACCAGGTGAGGTCTGCTAGCTTTCTCTCCAGGCTTCTTGTTTCATGAAGCTCCCAGGAAGGTGTTTTCCTTCTTCATCTCCAAAGGTCTCTGGCTGTATGGGCTCACATAGTTCGTGTGGCTCTCTCAATCTCGAAAATGTTTCTTCTTTTAAAGGATTCCAGTAAGTTAATCAAGACCAACCTGGAATGGGGGGGAGTCACATCTCTGTGGAGATAATCTAACCAAGTTTCCAGCATACAGTTCTGGATAAGGTTTAAAAGGAATGGCTGTCTCCACAAGATTGGATTAGAACACACCACTGGATAGTCTTTAGAATTTCCACACCTGCCATTGCAATATTTGTTGTTATTCAAATGCCTCAAAGAGCTATATAGTGTTCAAAAATAGCATAATGTTTACATAAATAATGAATAAACAGACCAGAAGAGACAATTGGGAATAATATGTCGTCTTGACTTCCCGCAAAAATAACCATCTACCACCATTGAGCAGGGCAAGGAAGAGACAGCTTCTTAAGAACACTCAAAATTAAGGAGACAATCATCACTGAGGATTTATCTTCCATTGCTTTCAGTGATAATGAGCCTAACATGCCCCACAATATCCACACCGACTTGGGCAAGGAGTGTAGATAGATGTTGTCCATTTCTAGCTGTTGCACCTTCATATTGATTGTTCTGCTCACCTCAAGGCCACATTATAATTCTGATTGTGTACTGCTTTGCAAGGGTCTCATATTGACCCAAATGGGGACTGGAAAACACAATGGAGGTAACAATGAAGTAGTGCATCACCCTGGCCAATTTACAAGACTTGTAATAATGGGAGAGAAATGGCTCAAATACTCATCATTAAAATCTACTACATACATTAAAAGCACCCCAGAACGTCTTAGAGCATTTCAAAAGATGAAACAATGGGAAGATTCATCCAAATTCAATTTGGCATGGGGCACTGGGAAGAAATGTCAAGCCTACTCAATTTGCCCATATTCAGTACTCCTCTTAGTAAAGATACTCTGTAAATATCAGATATTGTTCAAGGCTAGCAAATGAGACAGCATTTTCTGCTCCATATTACTTGACTCTTTTCTGTTCTTCTAGTCAACTAAATCCAAACTTTTGTTAGCCTCTAAATTTATATAATTTCAATGTCTCTACTTATGAGTTACAATCTTCATAGCATAATTTCATTCTCAACACTGTATTAATGAAGTAATAACCTCTCTTCCTCTCTTGGCTCTTTCAACAAAATCTTTATCTAAACCACCTTGACAATCCAAACTAGCCCTTTCATAAATGAAAGGAGGGTACCACTGGGTTACAGAGCTGTTGTGGATGTATAGTTAAATTTTTATCACTGGAAGTGTACAATAGTTAAAAAAAAAAACAATCATCAAAATTCTGTAGATGTCAATTATAACAAATGTGCCAAACCAATGCAAAATGTTAACAGTAGGATGGTATATGGGAACTCTTGTATTTATTATGTGTTTTTTCAGTAAATCCATAAACAACTTCTAATTTAAAAATTCCACAGAAGTAATTTCTGAGTGCTGGATCAGAGTATGGCACTTATAAAGACTTCCAAATCTTAGCACACTTTTGAATGTTTATTTTTTAATAATATGATTGCAAGAAATGGCATGTTTTCTCCTCACAATATCTAGTTTTGGGTTTTGCTTTAACCTGCTATAATTTAATTTTGTACTATGCAACTGGTGTTTATCTAACTTTGAAATACTTAATGCAAGGTAAAAGAAACACATTGACTTTAGACCTTATATGTGTCAACTTTTGTACTATGTGCTTTATGCATATGATTTATTTTGTCTCTCACAACAGTCCACTGAAAAAGTAATATTATCTCCATTGAAGAGTTTGAGGATGTAAGTCCCAAAGAGATTATATACTCTTCTTATAGTTTGACAATTATTAAGGTACAGAGATACTAATTTAAATCAACTCTGCTTGGCGCCAAATATCTTAAAAATGTAAAAATAATCTTTAAAATGGTAACAATGTCATGTAGAAAAGACCAACATATCTAAGGAAATAGGTCATATATCATTTATATGTACTTTCCTAAATAGTTTCTATAATATGTAAGTTTTATTTGAATATATTTGGTTTGGTTGAGTTAGTAGAAAATTTTAATCATTAGAAGATATTCTAGATGCTTGGCTTCTAAAATAACAAGATTGAATTACTTAGTTTAATTGCTGGATATTCAGTTGGGGAAAACAATGGCTATGAAGTGATATTTAAGCTAATCTCCCTCTAATTAATAAGTATCAACAAAATATAAACTTCTACATGTACGTACTAATACTGAACTTTTATTAGCTCAAAAATTTAAAGAGAAAATAAATGCATTAAAATTAGATAAAAGGAAGACTATGATTTTGAAGTTACCTGAAAAATTCTGAATTAAGTGTTTGGGAGAGTATGAAAGCAATAAAGAAAAAAAAAAGAATGTGTTTTGGAATGCATTTGCATTTATTAAACTATAAAATAAGTGTAATGGAGACTAAATTGTATTTCCCATCATAACCACATATTTTTATAATACCAAAATTTTCTTTGAAAAACGATTTCACATTGTTTTAGTTGTCCTGCTGCTTGAAGGACATTTAAATTGTGTAGGGTAAATGTGATTGCCTTTTCTTCTTCAGCAGGGAAACAAAGGACAAAAATTTGTGAAAATGTGCTAGGTTGCCAAGGTAGTGGTGATGGTAGTGGTAGTGGTGGGGTATAGGTTATTTATTAAAACATTTTAAAGCCATAAGAAAATAGAATGATAAACTGATAAGTGGCAAATAAAAAGCAGTGCATTATACTTTATGGATTTTGAAGGAATCAAACTGCCACATTATAGGAAATTACAAGACAACAGGACAAGTCAGAGCCCAGAGGCATAAGCACAATCATTAGACTCAATATGCTCTCATTTGGAATCTTGACTTTGCCAATTACCAGTTGTTTAACCTCTATGACCTTCATGAGCTGCAGTCTAATTGGAAATCTTATCACATGCAGCAGGCTTCAAGCACCAGAACAACTAAAACAATGTGAAATAGTTTTTCAAAGAAAATTTTGGTATTATAAAATATGTGGTCATGATGAGAAATACAATTTAGTCTTCATTTTATGGCTTAGTATTTCTTTTGTGTATGGAAGTGTATACAATCATCTTTTAAGTGCTTTGAGATTCTAAACATCTTAGTCTGTTTCTGTGAACTTCGGTGCCCTCATATATAAAACTGGAAGAATAGCATCTACCTTGCACATTTGAAATGATAGTTATTTGAGCTTAATAGTTTGAACCCTGTGTAGCCTATAGTATACACCTAATAATTGATACTTACCCAGAGCTCCTGGACTACAGAAAACCATGTAGGATATTTAATGAGTGATAGAAGTTGACTATTCATTAAATTAAAGGTCTTCTTCAAATTATATTTGAGGAAAATGCTTATTTATTTATTTATATAAATATTTATGCTTATTTATAAATAAGCATATTTATTTATGCTTATTTCATGGGAGCATTCATCCTATCCTCTGAAGTTCAGAATCAGTTGGGAAAGAGAGATGACAATTTGCTAGATGGGTACCAATACTTTAGCTTATTCCTAAAAAAATCTGGGTTTCACGACCTGTGCTGGTTTGAAAGGAAGTATGTACCCTAGAAAATCCATGTTTTAATCAAGATCCCATTTCATAAAGGTAGAATAATCCCTCTTCAATACTGTATGTTTGAAATTGTAATCACATCATCTCCCTGGATAGTCAAGAGTGGTTGTTAAACTGGATTAGGTGATGACACGTCTCCACCCATTTGGGTGGGTCTTGATTGGTTTATTGAAGTCGTATAAAAGAGGAAACATTTTGGAGAATGGGAGATTCAGAGAGAACAGAGCAGAACGATATAGCCACGAGAAGCAGAGTCCACCAGCCTGCAACCTTTGGAGATGAAGAAGGAAAATGCCTCCCGGGGAGCTTCATGAAACAGGAAGCCAGGAGAGGTTAGCAGATGACGCTGTGTTCACCATGTGCCCTTCCAGATGAGAGAGGAACCCTGACCGTGTTCACCATATGCCTTTCCAGATGAGAGAGAAGCCCTGACTGTGTTCACCATGTGCCTTCTCATTTGAGAGAGAGAGACTCTGAACTTCTTCGGCCTTCTCTAGGTATCTTTCCCTAGATGGGTGCCTTAGATTGGACATTTTCTTGGCCTTAGAACTGTAAACTAGCAACTCATTAAATTCCCCTTTTTAAAAGTCATTTTGTTTCTGGTATATTGCATTCTGGCAGCTAGCAAACTAGAACAGGACCTAACTTAGAAGGGCAGGAACTTTGGGCTTCAATAAACAGACAACAAATTGAAACTATCTGCCAGACTGTAGGCCTCGCCTAATGGTACCTGGGTCTAGTCTGCCTCCAGGAGCCTATCTCATGGAAAGTAGAGACATTTTTCACCACATGCATAAACTGTATAGGAGAGAGAGACACACAGAGAGACAGAGCTATAGAGACAGACAGACCAGAAGAAGCCTGTTAGGTCAAAAGAACTATTATTAATCATTTTGGATTTTGCAGTGGGGTTAAAAATGTGCTTGTTTTTACCTACCTGTGATTATGCCTAAGAGTCACCCCCAGGGAACCTCTTTTGTTGCTCAAATGTAACCTCTTTTTCTAAGCCAACTCTGCAAGTGACTCACTGCCCTCCCCTCTATGTGGGACATGACTCCCAGGGGTATAAATCTCCCTGGCAATGTGGGACAAGACTCCAGGGCACGAGCCTGGTCCTGGCATCCTGGGAGTGAGAAAGCCTTTTTGACTATAAGGGGGAAGAAAACGGAAATAAAATAACATTTCATTGGTTGAGAGATTTCAGATAGAGTGGAGAGGTCATTCTGGAGGTTGTTTTTATACAGTCTATAGATATCCCCTTTCAGTTTTTGGTATATTGGAGTAGGTAGAGCAAAATACACAAAATCTGTTGAAATGAATCCAATAGCCTTGGTTCTTGAAGATGATTTAATAACTACAGAACTTTTAAAATGTGACCATGTGATTGTGCAAATCTTGTGAGTGACACTTCCCTTCTCTAGCATATGGACAGATGAGTAAGAAAAAAATAATAGAGAAGAGGAGAGGCATGAGATCTTCTGGGTGATCTTTTCTTACTTAGTTTTTACTTTCCTATTTTTATTTTTTTGGAGTAATGAAAATGTTCAAAAATCAACTGTGAAGAATGCACAACTATATAATGATACTATGAACCACTGATTGTACAATTTGGATGTTTATGTGGTATGTGAAGCTTACCATATAACACTTCAAGGAAAAAAATGTGCTTATCTTTAGAAACTAACAATACTTATATATAAAAATCTAAAGTGTTAGAAAGTATGATAGGTTTTCCTTTAATGATTTCTTGAAGTATTTTGCCAGTATGTGACATAAATTATATTGATGCCTATTTTAGTTACCAAAATTCTATGGACTACAGTGTGAAATGGAAATCAAAGAACAATATTCAAAATTAATAAACTCTGGTGCTTGGATAAATCATAGTGCATTGTGGCATAGTATATTTGTGGCATTTAAGGCATTTTTTAGTTTAAATCTTCTCAAATTATAGAACTTCAAGAATTTTACTCTCAAAACAAGATTTCAAGATTGTTTTCTTTAGAAGAGGGTAGATGCTCTTTATTATAAACAATTCACTTCAGTGTATAGATACGCAACATATGTTTTGAATCTAATTTTAGTTTTGACACCTTGTTGACATTATTTTTAACTGGAGGATATCCTTTATTGCTTGTTAAACAAGGAAAGAGGATTCACAATACTCTCAAGCTCAATGAATCTTTTTATTTTACAAATGATAAAACAGTTGAGAAATTTTGACATGCAAATAATCAGAGAACTGACATTGTATAGCAAAAATAGCTGATTGTTGAAATCATTGCAGTCCAGTTTCTATGATTCTTTTCCCTTCTCATACCTTTGTTTTATAGATAAAGTTATGGGAATATATAGTATTTTCTGCAATGCTGTGTTCATCTTTGTATAATAGATTTTCATGGAACAGAGGACACAGATCCTTTTCAATTTGTCCAAATATATAAATGATATGTATTTCTCTATAGTAAGCATAATTTTCTAGGAGTGTAGACTTAATGGGAGTTACTAGATAGAACCAAAGTGGAAATTATTCCTTTTTCTTATCATTAGCTTCTACCTTTAAATTATCATGTTCTCTGTCATTAAGTGATAAGGATTGGGACTCAGCATGTGCTTCCTAAGATATAATTAAAAGGGCTAATTCACTCTTGCGTCTAAGTCCTAGGTCACTACAGCTTAACCTCCATCTTCCCTATGTAATCTTGTTCATGGACGGATGTGGTGTTGAGAGACAAAACCTTATATGGTATTAATATGCTTTTTAGAGACTAAGCATCTCTGGGGGTTTCATTTATGCCTGCAAAACAGAAAGGGAGAAATAACTTGGGGAGCTTAATTTCTTCTACAGGTCAAGAGGTTTACGTGGAGATAGCATGGATATCGTTTGCTAGGTTTATAGCATAGTAGCAGATTATGGACATTTAACAAGAACTATAGCAGCTAGGGTATGCTATCATGAATCACACATCGAATATTCCAATAAAATTGTTAAGATAATTCAACTCTATTCAATTTGAGAGAAGAGTGGGATGATTTACTTTTCTGATATACCATATGAAGTGTGAATTTAAATAAAGTAATTCTGTCTAGATGGAGATCAGGAGCTCCTTGGGCAAAGGTCAATATCAAAAGATATTTAAAGGGTTGAAGTGCCCATCTTATTGTTCTCAGAAAAAAAATAAAAGAGAGCATTGAGGATAATTGTGTAAATGACTCCATAAAGGCAATAAAATATCTGTTACATTTCTACTCAGAATTTCTCCTCAGAGACATCAATGATTCTGCTAACTCTTTAACTCACTGAATTAAAAGAAAACAAAAGCAAACACAATGGTGGTTAACTGTTCTAAAGTATAAGTTCAAATCATTTTCTTCCCACCCACCCCCACCTGTAACTCTCAAGAAGGAACTATTTTCAGCAGATTGGTCATAGTTCAGATATTAATAAGATCACCTTTGGTACTCTCACACAAATTGTACATCTTGGCATATATTTAGGACTGCAATGTTCTGATTCCCTCTTCCAAGAAATTGGTGTAAAATGATGACTAGTTGATTTGCTTGGGTGTTAAGTGATAAACATCATCAATTCATTATAAATCCATAAATTAAGACTGGCATCAAGATTTAGTAACTAAACCTATATAATGGAGACCAAAGAGGCTCTCTTCTCCATGGAGTCTACCCAGTTCACCAGAAATAAAGCTCCATATTAGAATTTAGTGGCAAAGAGCCAGCTAGTAGGGAGAAATTTCTTTGTCTGGCCATGTACTGAATATAGTTACCCTACTTGTGAATTTGAGATTCCTATGCATTTGTATTGGGTTGCTATTTGACAAGATGCAGTATTAATGGATCCAGTTCCAAATATCAACCCCTCATCTCTTTGAGACTCAACTTATATTTTCAATTAAGAGCTATTAAAATTTGTTTTGCATCATCAGGTTAAGGAATTTTAATTTGGCATTTAAACTCTTCAGGCAATCATTGAAGCCTTTGGAAGTTAACAGACCCCAGGTAATAATATATAAATATTTCTCTGGATCTCTTCCTAGTAAGAAAATGGAGACTTCATTAGAGCATCAAAAAACTTCATGACACCCTTCTGCAAATATATGATCAACCTACTAATGATACACAGAACCCATTGTCAAATAGGATCCACAAATATGTTGTTGAGTGACCACTCGTTGAAGTACTCTCAGGTTAGTAATACTTTGGACTTGTGATCCTCAGGCTTGCCTTGTCACAAATCATTCAGTGACTATTGTTAAATAAATAACAGCTATCTTTATCTTCAAGGTAACGTGTTTTGGGGAGTATTGAGAGGAATCAGATTCATTGTCTTCAAGGAATTCAGTTAGTATTGGTATTAGTAGTAGTAGTAAAAAATAGATGTAATGCTTTGAAATAGTGCTTAATCTGGAATTTCAAGTTCACACACACACACACACACACACACACACACACATATATATGTCACATATATGAAATAATGTACATGCATCAGAAGCATCATTAAATCATATCATGGGTGTAACTAATAGTGTAACCTCTGAATTTTGATATCTTCATTGAGCGTAAGACAAATATATATATATTTTTCCTTCGTATGTTGCATGGGGGGGGCACATTTCATTTTTTTTTCCATGTGAGTATTCCCTCATTGCAGCACCATTTGTTGATTTTTTTTGTTTTTGTTTGGTTTTTCATTTGTTTCTTTGCTTCTTTGTTTTGTTTTTGAGAAGTGCATCGGCTGGGAATTGAACCTGGGTTTCCCTCATGACAGGTGGGAATTCTACCACTGAACTACCCTCACATACCCAAATAATATATTTTTAAAGTATGGATTAGAGACTAAGCTAAAAAAACCAATGTAATTTGTGGGTGCAGTGTTTGGCCCAAAGGTTAAAACTGATAGACATTAGGTTAATCTTAACATTTTGAATAAAAACACCTTATTGTTGAAAGTAATATGCTATTATGCAGTTCACCTAATAATAATTATTGTATTTTATAAATGCCCTGGTCTAAGTTTACCTTGTTAATCTGTTAATATTGTATCCAAAATGCATCATGAAATTTTAAAGATGAATTATTATAACAAAATGACACTGAATTTTAATATGAGTTATTTTATATAAGGGATGTCAGTTATTTTTCTCTTACTAGCTTTTTAAAGTAGTTAACAATAGAAGTGAATATATTTTCAGAGACACACGGAGCAAACTAGTTATGGAAAGAATCTTCATTTCAAACATTAGTTTACTTGAAAGAAGAAGAAAAAGATTAATGGAATTATTTAGAATTCTATTAACATTTAAATTAGTAGAAAAACATAATATATGAAAACTAAGCTTCCGTATAAACCCCTATGTAAGCACAAACAAGAGATAAATGATAATAAAAGTTCCTATTTGGGGACAAAAGAAATAGTCCTTTTCTCTAAGAATAGAAAACCAATCACTTGTGCCAAATAAATTTAAAAAGTAATATGTTTCTCTTATTCAATTTTTATAGCTGATATATGAACACCTCTTCTGTCAAAAAAAATGCATGTGTGGACACATATGCTTTCATTCACCGTGAATAATTTTCACTAAAGACACTTTATAAAATATGGTTGTGCTTTAATGTACCACATAG
The DNA here is from genome assembly GCA_004026745.1 of Myrmecophaga tridactyla. Taxonomy (NCBI): domain Eukaryota; kingdom Metazoa; phylum Chordata; class Mammalia; order Pilosa; family Myrmecophagidae; genus Myrmecophaga; species Myrmecophaga tridactyla. The sequence continues at coordinate 10,332 of PVIY010009675.1, forward strand.
AAAGGCAAACTCAGAGAAGAATTTATTTATCAGAGTTTATTAGATGAATGATGTGAGATGAGGGAAAGAAAATCACAGGTGTCACATCAAGTGTCATTTGTGAATGGAGAAAATTGCCTGGTTGTCTTCAGAAATCAAGTTATCTTCTCCAATGGAAATTCACCAACACTTCCAATAACATGAGCACATTAGATCAAAGGAAGACTAGACATATTCAAGCAAGAATTCTATAATGTCTGGATCTCTAGACCATTTGTGATAAAATAATTCTATTGCTATTCTTCCATAAAGGTAAAGAAAATTTAATAGCTCAGTTGGAAAAAATCTGAAAGAGATTTCCTACACATTTATAAATTTCTATGTAAACAGCAATTTAGTTAGCACCAAGAAAGAAGTAAGCTGTTTGATTTGATAAAAAAATGCATCCAGCATGTACCTGATGAAAGAAAAATCATGTGTTTGAATGTTGGGAAGCTGGAGAGGCCATGTACTTGAAGTATGTGAAAAAGCCAAAAAAAAAAATATATATATATATACATACACACACACACACACACACACACACACACACACACAACCTGAGGTCTTGTATCCCAGGCTGGGGAAGACAAACATAGCAGGTGCATTATATATATGTGTTTATCAGAAGCCAACTGTAAATATGTGTATGACAGAGAGATTTAAATACCTTGAGTTATTCAAATTCGTCATGCCTCAAAGTGACAGTAAAATGGATAAATGAATACAATATACATCAGGAGATTGCATTTCCTCTCTGGCTTTTATTTTGTGAACAATTGCTATGTGCCTACAATTATTTGAAAAATACATCTTTATATGTACAATACATCCTTTCAACCCAAGTCAAGTATATCATTTGGAGCTTAATTAAAGAAACAACAATCTGTTCTGGAGTAAAACTTGACTGCACAGTACATGGAATTATTGCTAAATCATGTATTTTATCATATGCATTTTGGGTGATTTAATAAGTTTCCAAAGGTGATTTTGTCGAAAAGGGATTTTTGCTTTATTATAGGTTGACTTTAAAAACTACCAGTGCCACCACCCATTGTGTATTAATACCCAAACACATCAGAAAAATGAAATGCTAAAATGAAGGTTTTATAAAAACTGAGGTTATCCAGTAAATTTTAGTTCCCACACCCAATATTCTCATGTGCTTTGGGATATGTAGTGTACTTTATGCTTTGTTAATTTAGTGTCCACATTTCTTTCTGTAGTAAGTTTGTTTATTACTTAGAATATTTCCAAAGATTTGGGAAAATGCGGGGGCAGATTTACCCACCCAGCATTTTCCATGAGAGCCAATTACTTAGAATTGTTTCTGTAGAAAAGCACTAATATTAGAAACAAAGAAAATGGCTATTAGTGCTTTGTGTTATTATGGAAATAATAGTAACAGAGGATATTCAGGCATTGGTCCCATTAATATCCTCTAAATCTTCTTGACAAAACACCCCTCTCCATCAACATCTCAGGAAAATTTAAGCACAAAAGGAAAAGCTAAGGAAACTTTAAAACTAGCTGGTTCTTTCATGGAGTAAGATCAATTTAGTGGCAAGGAGTTACAAGATGATTTCTGCTCTTGATACGAGTTCTCTAATCCATGTTTAGCAGCAACCAGGACCATGTTTTAAACTCTATATGACTCTTGAATTTCTCCCTCAATTGACTCAGAACTTAAAGGGAAAACCATAAGAGCTTTTAAACTCTCGTGGGAAGAATTACATCAATGAGTGTCTCTTTTTACTGTCTGCCAAGTAAGTTCAAGTAGTATCAAATTAAGACAAGTTAAAAGTCAATGATTTTTATCCCCCATGTAATGCTAAAAACAAGCTGTTGAATTTTCTATTTTCTAAATTTTTATTTTATTTTGTGTGTCAGGGAAATTATTTATTTATTTGCACGAGGATAAAATTATGGAAGAAAATAAGGCAACTATAAATAGCAATTGATGCTGACCAGTGAAGATTCAGATTCATTTTGCTCCCCTCACTTCTCTGAATTTTCTAATTTTCTCAAAACAATCCTTGTCATCATCAAGGCATGTTTGGCTGCCAGGAACAGAAAGGCACTCAATGTTTGTGCCGGTCTGAATCTGTGGTGGACCCCAGAAAAGCCATGCCCTTTGATCCTCATTCAATATTGCTGGGTGGGAGCATTTTGATTGTTTCTATGAAGATGTGACCCACCCAATTGTGGGTGGTAACTTTTGATTAGATGATTTCCATGGAGGTGTGTCTCCACCCACTGAAGGTGGAGCTGCTTGCTGGAATCCTTTAAAAGAGGAAACATTTTGGAGAGAGTCCCTTTTGGTAGAGCCATGTGAAAGCCAGCAGACGCTGCCATGTTCGCCATGTACCCCTCCAGCTGACGGAGAAACGCTGAATGTCGTTGGCCTTCTTGAACCAAGGTATCTTTCTCCAGATGCCTTTAATTGGACATTTCTATAGACTTGTTTTGATTGGGACATTTTTTTAGCCTTAGAACTGTAAACTACCAACTTATTAAACTCCCCCTGTTAAAAGCCATTCCATTTCTGGTATACTGCACTCTGACAGCTAGCAAACTAGAACAATGCTGCTGCATCTTGTTACTCAAAAGGAGAAGAGTAACACTCCCCAGTGTCAGGAGAAGTAAAGAAGACAGAAGAGGAGAGGTATTTTCCCCACTGCATAAAGAAAAGCTATCCGACGTTACTATCCCAGATGTTTTCTTAAGTGGGGATCAAAGTTTCTAAGCTCAACTTCCATTTATTATAAAAGAGAGCTACCAGAGAAAAGGGAAAAGTTAAGAAAAAACCTTGAACACCTCCTCCTGTGCAGGGACACCTCCAGTCCTACTTCTCTATACAAAAAAGAAGATATGGGGGATGCAAAGGTAGTTCAGTGGTAGAATTCTCACCTGCCATGCAGGAGTCCTGGGTTCAATTCCCAGCCCATGTACTAACCACCCCCTCCCAAAAAAACAACAGATGGTGCTGCAATAATGGGATAGTCACACGAAAAAAGAGTGAAATTTGACCCCCACCATGCAGCACACACACACACACACAAAGAAGATACGTATATACATGCTTATGTATGTGGTCACTTGGGCAAAGTGACAAGAAGGAAGAAAATCAAAGGGGCAAAGTGTTTCCCTCTATATCCTAACTAGTTAGAACTTATAAAAGGTATATCGCCTAGTATGACAACTGCTAACTGATAGGGCTTTTTGGCTGGAAAGAGAAGAGATGAAAATTCAAACTTGATCAAAGCAGCTTTACTGCATGGCCAAAGCAGGCAAGCTGAAACCTAGGATGGGGACAGCCCAGAGCAGGGGAAGGGGCACAGTTTATACAGGATGACTGGCAAGAAGGAGGGAAAGGGAAGTGGAGGTGTGGATTTTCATTGCCTAGTTTGGGAGCAGGAAATTAGCAGGTTATCCTCAGTCAGTTTAGAAGCAGGGGTGGGGGATGGGGAGGTAAACTGGGAGTTGGCAGCTCTTCATTGTTGAGGTTAACATTTTAAGTGCAGTCATTGTCATACAGAGTTATAACTGCTGGAGGGCAGATGTTGGATAAGGGGGGTTATCCCCAGATTGCAGCTGCTGGAGGGCAAGAGAAATCACTTGATTGTTGCATGGGCTGAGGTGGGCTTGGTGGGTTTCCTGGAAATCATGGGTGGGGGAAGTTTCTTGGAATATTTGGTAGGGGTTGGTCACATCATGGGGTGGGGTTCTGCTTAACATTCCAGCCTTTTCTTTTTAGTTTTCTTGTGATGCTGAAGGACGAAGGTCTGTCTTCTGCATTGCTTCCAGCTAGTGGAGTTGTAGAGCTGTCCATGCATTTCATCACAGGGCAGTAGCTGGTACTGATGTTTTTGCCAGAGGAGTAGCATGTTGCCGAACGACAGCCTGATTTGTTATTGCTTGGACAGTTCGGCCAATAAAGCTGGGTAAAAGTTGTAAAAGATAGGATCCAAAAAAGAGGAATAGAAGAAGGCATCTAATTTTAGGTCTAGGACTGAGTAATGGGTCAGTGTTAGAGGGAATTTGTGACAGAAGTGTACAGGGGTTTGAGACAATATGGTGGAGAGGAATGACGTCCTGATTAATGATGTATAAGTCTAAACTAGCTGATATGTTCCATTTGGCTTCTTAACTGGTAAAGTGGGGGTGTTGTAAGCAGAATCAGTTGGTTTTAAGAGTCCCACTCATAGGAGGTGTTTAATAACGGTTTCGATTCCACGGAGGGCTTCAGGAAGTATTGGGTATTGGGGAAGAGCAGGAAAGGAGGTGGGGTCCTTAAGGGGAATAGTAATTGGTTCATGATGGGCTGTGACAATAGAAGTTTCTGTGTTCCATACTTTAGGGTCAACAAGAGAGAGAAAGAAAGAAAGAGAATGGTTGGTAAGATCTAATGAAGAGGTTGCATTGACTTAAGACAGAAAGTAAATGCCTGATGCAGTTTGAGGAGAAGGAATGAGTATTTGGGCTTTTAACTCAGCTTCCTAAGACTGGTATGGGGTAGCATGAGGGGATAAGGAATGGGTGAGTAAATGCATGGTTATCCAGTGAACAGGGTAGGAGTGGAGTAGCTAAAAGCTTTGAAATGATGCCATCAACCCCAATTATTGAGACTAAAGATTTGTTAATGGGCCCTTCACCCTCAGGGAGAACACAGTAAGTGGCTCCTGTATCTGTAAGAAATAAAATTGGCTTGTCTGCTACTGAGAGAGTTACTCACCATTCTGAGAGTGATCATTGCGGGGCCTTGCACAGTTCCTGGGCAACTTCAGTCTTCTGCTGCAAGTCCTAAGAGTTCTGGGAGGTCAAAGCCAGGGGTCTTAGAATGTCCCCATGCCTTGAGGGGCCCAAGGGCAGTTGGTCTTCCAGTGACCCTCCTGCTTGCAGAGTGGGCACGGTGCTGGGGTGGGTCAGGGATTTGGGCATTGTCTGGCCCAGTGTCCAGACTGTCCACATTTAAAACAAGTTCCTGCAGGCTTTCCCCTGTCAGTTTAGGAGAGCCTTGGGTTTCTCCCAGTGCAAAAGCAAGGAGTTGGTAAGCCTGGATGCAAGATTTAGCTTTGGCTTCCTCAAGTTTTTCCTGCTGGGCTTTTTCTAGGTCTCTATCATTAAAGACTTTAAAGGCTAGATTAAGTTGATTGCTTTGGGCAGTTTGGGGTCCTGATTCTGACTTTTGGAGTTTCTAAGGAATGTCAGGGACTTATAAGGAAACAAAATAAAATATGGAGGAGTAAAGTGCCTTCAGGGGAGTCTGGGCTGAGATTAGTATAGCATTTGAGGGCTTCTCTGAGTTTAGCTAGAAAGGCTGCTAGATTTTCATCACCTTTTTCATCTTTTAACTTTTCATAAATTAAAAGTTTGTGTGCGGTTGCCCACTCCTGCAATGAGGCAAGTTATCATAAGTTTGTGAGACTATTGGCCAGGTTCCGCATCCTGATAACGCCAATCAATTTCCTCCTAGAGCACTGCAGTGGCTCCCAAAGGGCTGTTATTAGGGTCCTGTCTAGTTAAGGTATCTGTACGAGCTTGGGCTGCAAGCCTTATTCCTTTCTTCTTTTCAGGAGTTAGGGAAGTAGAGAGAATGACAAAGGGATCTCCCAGGAGAGGTCATAGGACACAGTAAGGTACTGAAATTATTTAATAGATTGGGTGGGGTCAATAGAATATGAACCTAGATATTATTCAATTTGAGAAAGGTCAAAAAGAGAAAAGGGAGCTTGGATACAGGTTGGTCTTTCTGGCTGGGGTGGACTGGGTCTCCCACAGGGAAGGAAAGAAGGGTGAGACTTTGAAGTGGCGCTCAAAGATAGGTGGGGATGTTTTCTACTGCTTATGGTTCAGCAGCAGCTCCGGCTCGGCTAGGAGGGGCTGTGTAGGGAGGAGGAAGAGGGTGGGAAGAGTTAGAGAAGGGTTGAGACTCTGTGGTGGAGTCTGGAGATGAGGGAAGGTTATTGCCAGGCTGTGCCTCAGCAACTGCTTCAGCTTGGCCAGAAGGGGCTGCATAGAGAGGAGGAGAAGGGGCGTTAAGGAGAAGGTCCTTGGTGAGATCACATGAAGAGTCGGAGGAAGAGGAGTAGAAGCACTGGGTTCAGAAATAGTTTGTTTTGGGAGAGGGTAATGGAGAAGAAGGATTTGATAAGTGGAACAAGTTTGGCAGAAAGAGGGGCACCTGCAGAAGCCAAAGAAGGCCTGGATATATGGGACTTCACTCCACCTGCTGAGACACCAACAGTAATTTTCAAGGTCTAGAAGAATTTGTGTGTCAAGAGCTCTGTTCTCTGGCCAAACTGACCCATTGCCTAATTTGTACTGTGGCCAGGAGGTATTGCAATAGAAAATTAATCTTTTAGGTTTTAAAATTCCAATTAGACCAAGAACTTTGAGGTTTTAGAGTAAGCAACCCAGAGGGGCATCATAAGGAGGTCGGGTCTGCCCATTTTCCATGATCAGAATTAGTGGATAGGGCAAGGAGGAGGTGTCACTCTCAGACTTAGGAGAGGGTTTCACTTTCAGGCTTAGGAACAATCTTGAGAGTTCCTAAGTTTCGTGCATATGTAGAGGAGTGGAGGGAGGCGTCCCATTGTCTCCCTCACTCCGAGGGTCCCGGACCTGGCAGAGGCAGCTCTCCCTTAGTGCTAGGACTTCCAGACATGTACTGGACAACAAAGAGAGTGCCCGATAAAAAAGAGGAGGGTGCTTTCTCCTTACCCTGAAATGATTCGCTGGTGTTGGTGCTGAAGTCAGGCAAGTGGGTTCCTTCCCCTCCTATGGAGGTTTCCTCTCCATTCCCAGTCCCAGGTTTCAGCATCAAAATGATAGTTTTTTGTTTGTTTGTTTTGACCAGGAAGAGAAGAGATGAAAATTCAAACTTGATCAAAGAAGTTTTAATGTGTGGCCAAGTGCTGGCGGGCTAAAGCCTAAAATGGTGACAGCCCTGAGTGAGGAAAGAGGCACAGCTTATATAAAATGGTTGGCGGGAAGTAGAGAAAGGGAGGTGGTGGATTTTCATTGTCTAGCTTGGGAGTGGGAAGTCCGCAGGGTTAGAAGCGGGGTCTAAGCAGGGAATTGGCAGCTCTTCATTGGAGGTGTTTAAATTTTAAGTGCCTCTGTAGTCATGTAGGGTTGTAACTGCCGGTAGGCAGATGTTGGGTAAGGGGAGCTTACTGCAAGATTACAGCTGCCAGAAGGTAAGAGGTGTCATGTGACTGTCGCATGGGCTGGGGTAGCCTTGGCGGGTTTCCTGGAAATCATTTGTGGGGGAAGCTTCTTGGAATATTTGCTAAGGGTTGGCCACATGTGAGGGAATAGATTTTGCCTAACACTAAATAAATAAAGTTTTAACGTTCCTAAAGAAAAAACAAAAGAATGCAAGCAGCCATAACCTTCCCTTAAAGAACAGAGGGAGGATGTTAAATAGGAAATACCTGACTAGGACTGAGTCATTGGGCCTCTTGATTGAGCAAAGTGAAGGAGTCCAAATGAGTATTTTGCTAAATTAAATCTTGAATTTGTTAAGTGTGCCAAGTGAGGCAATTTGAAAAGCAAATTTTACAGTTGTTAGATAAACCTAATAATTTATTCTCTATTCTCCCCAGGAATAATTAATTTTGTATCTAAAATAGAGTGCTGCAGCTATGCTTTGAATGCTTATAATATTGCTAAGAATATGAAAATTCTCAGAACAATTGCTGACATTTGCTTTAAAAAACAAAATGATCCAGGTGGTAAAGGGTTGTATAAGAAAGGAAAAATTTGTAATTCAGCAGTTAAATTTATCTATGCTAACTATATGTGCACATAAAATTAAGTCACTTCCCCCAAGGATCTCTCAATATTATTCAGACAATTAGTTATCCTGCTCATTTGGTGTGATAATAAAAAGCTAAAAATTAAGAAAAAGTAATCTTTGATTTAAATATATTTGTTTTTTAAGATGATCCTTAATTACATAACAGAAATTTAAGATTAATATCTCTTATGCTTTTCCATCAAGCAAATAAACATGTTTTAAAGGCCAAATATTCTTCTAACATTAAATCGATTTAAGCATTTCTTTCTATGCACCTTAATGGAACATTTAAAAAGCCCCTAATAGTAGCGGGGACCTTTTTTCTTAGTTTTACAGGCTGCTATGGCAAATACCACAGAATGGGGAGGCTTAATCAATGCAAATTTACTGGCTCATGGGATTGAGGTTAGGAGAGGTCCAAAATCGAGGCCAACAAGGCAGTTTCTCCCCAAAGTCTGTGATGTTCTGGCGCTGGCTACAGGCTATCCATAGGGCCCCACGGCTCGCATGGCGACCTGCCGTCATACGGTGACACCCTCTTCTTCCGGTTCAGGATCTGTTCCGGTTCCGGTTCAGGATCTGTTCCGGTTCCGGTTCCAGTTCCGGTTCCGCCGACTCCTGCTTGATGGCTTCTCCCCAGGGGTTTACCCTTATCTCTGGCGTCCAGTTTCTTTCTCTTTAGAGAGAGGCCTCCAGTAATCCTGAATGAAAATCCTATTCAGTTGGGCCACACCCTAGCTAAATGTAACAACTTCGAAGGATCCTGTTTATGACAGGTACACACCATAGGAATGTGGATTAAGATCAAGAACATGCCTAAACGGGTACAAATTCAATCTATGACACTTTTTATGGAAATTGAATTAGACTCCTTTTGCAAAACGGTAAGTTACAGCTAATTTAGATTTTTAAAAATTTTTAAACTATTTCTTAATTTATTAAAAAAAACATTTTGGATACTGTGGTAGATTCAGTTGTCAGCTTGGCCAAGTGAAGGCACCTAGTTCTGTTGCTGTGGACTTGAGCCAATGGAGCATGATCCTCACCTGTTGCTGATTTACATCTGCAGTCAGCTAGGAGGCAGGCGTGCTGCAATGAATGATGTTTGACTTAATTGGCTGGTGCTTAAATGAGAGAGCTCAAGGTAGCATAGCCTAAGTAGCTCGGCATTCCTCATCTCAGCACTCGCAGCTCAGCTCAGGCCTTTGGAGATGCAGAAAGAAGTCACCCCTGGGAAAGTTGTTGGAACCCAGGGGCCTGGAGAGAAGGCCGGCAGAGACCATCCTGTGCCTTCCATGTAAGAAAGAACCTCAGTGGAAAGTTAGCTGCCTTTCCTCTGAAGAATTAACAAAATAAATCCCCTTTTACGAAAGCCAGTATGTTTCTGGTGTGTTGCATTCTGGCAGCTAGCAAACTACAACAGATACCTGTACTCAATTTTACTTTAAACAATCCAAAAATAGTAAAAGTAAATATTTTCCAAACCACATATCCCCAAACCTGTTCTCTATGGAGGACATGAGTTGTGTGAGTGTGTGCATCCTTCTGAGTTTGCATGTATAATCCTTAAAATCGAAATAGGACTGCGTTTCCTTTTACTCAGCAGGGCTGTATGAAAAGTTCCTAACTAGATCATATTGATTAGGTCTTGACCTTCCACTGTGCCAAGGAGATAGTTCATATAGAAAAATAGTGATAGTAGGGAAAACAGGGCTCTTTTAGAAGGAAAGTATTCCATGTCTCTCTTGTCTTCAACTTTACAAAACCAAGTCTTGAGGTTATTTATTCTGGGGTCTCCAGCCACATACAACTGTAGTCACAGTGGCCAAGTGCAAGCCAGTTGCCATAGTTCCTACTGATGTTACCTGAATAGCCTCACAAAAACAATAAGAGGTATGTGAATGAGCTTGCAGTTCACTTTGTGTTTGCACCCTGAGTTGTTTTGGAAGCTAATAAGAAGAAGAATAGTATTGATTCTTTGTTCTGCTCCTGTTCTCACCTAGCTGGTTTGTCAGATGAAATCTGAGAACATGCCCACCACTGTGTCTAATTAGTAAAACAAACTGAAAACCTTACTGGCTTAGGCCCTGTGCAGAACAGATGATAGTACTTACAACAAGAGATATAAAGAACTGCATTACTTTCATTAGAGAACCATAGCAGGAAAAAGAGTGGCCCGATGTTGGCATGATAAAGTTGCTATCGTTGGAATTAAAAAAGAATTATCAGGATTAATAAACACTCAAGTAATTACTTCAGTTTAATTATAAACTCTTTGCCATAGGAAATTTTAATAACATAATCTTCTAAGACATTTTTAATAATTGTTGTTTTATTAACTTTCCCTAAAAAACATAGGTTAGCTGTTACTTTTACTTACAGTTTTTGAGCTTATATTAAAAATACGATGTTTTTTCAGTAGTATACAGTAGATTATATGTTGATTTAATCTCAAAACCTTAGTCTTTTAATTTAGTCCATTTAAATTAGTGTATTTTTGGATTTTATAAACTATTTTGCTGACCTTTTCTCTATGATTCCATGACTCTTTTATACTGTTTCATTGCTTCTTTCTTGCCTTATTTATTTATTTATTTTGTATGGGCAGGCACTGGGAATTGAACCCAGGTCACCGGCATGGCAGGTGAGAACGCTGCCTGCTGACTCACTGTCACACTGCCCTGGCCTTATTTTTTATTTTTATTTTTATTTTTTCGCGTGGCCAGGCACCGGGAATTGAAGCCGGGTGTTTGGGGTGGCAGGCTAGAACTCTGCCAGCTGAGCCAACGTGGCTGGCCCTTATTTTTGATAAACCAAATAATTTTTTAAAAATTACTCTATTTCCCTCTGTAACTTGTTTTATACACACACACACACACACACTCATGCTCATGCATTTACCACTATTTTGTGATTGTTCTGGAGATTGCATTTATCCTTGAGTTGTTGCAGTCTAACACAATTTTTACCAAACCATTCCTGTCATAATGATATAAACTATGATGATTTTAGCTTGTTTTAGCTTTTTCCTGTTTGTTTTGTCATGCATTTACTTTTAAATATAATTTAAATGCATATATAACATTTATTTTATATGTTTTAAACTATGCAATTATAATGAACATTTTTGGTGTATATTCCTATATACATGCAGACATATATATATATGTATATATCTACCTAGTTACTTTTCCAATCCTATTTATTCCTCCCTGACTTTTGGTGTTTATATCTGGATTCATTTTCCTTCTGCCTGTGGAATTCCCTTTAGTAGGTATTCTGGTTCTGTGATGCTGGTGATAAATTGTCTGTTTTTTGTTTGTTTGAATATATAATAATTTCTTTTCATTTTGGAACAGGGCATTGGGTTAGCAATTATTTTCTTTCAGCACAGAAAATTATATAATTTTCTTCTGGCTTCTATCATTTCTTTTGTGATGTAAACAGTCTGAGTAATTGTTGATTCATAGAATGTATTTTTATTTTACTTTTGTAGTGTCAAATTGCTTTTAGAATTTTATTTTGTGTCTTGGTTTTGCTTTTCTTTTATTATTTTCTCCTTTATCCTTTATATTCCTAGAAAGACAGTTCTTAGAATTTTTCTGGCCTGAAATTCTCACACTTATTTTAACTATGTGGATTGATGTCATTGTTTTTGATAATTCTTAATTCATTTTTCAACTACTTTTCTGTTGCATTCTCTCTTCTTCTTTTGGGGTTTCAATTCTTTCTCTTTTCTTTTGAGAGTGTGTCACATGTCTCTTATCTTTTTTCTATTTTATATGTTGTTTCTTTTACCTATATTTTAACTTAGATATTGTCTATTGACAACTTTTTCCTTTTTATTAATACTGTATTCTACAGTGCTCAATAATTAATTAAAGCCATCTATTAATTTCTCAAATTAAAATATTTTGTATATCAATTTTAATTCTTTTCATAATTATTTGATACTTTTAAGAATTGCAATCCTGTGATAAAATTCTCCATCCTCTCATCTAGTTTTTATCTCTCTCTCTCGAATATATTAATCTTTTTAACTATTTAACATCCTTGTCTACTAGCATCACCATGGGGATCACCCATTTTCTACTATTTTATGATTTCCTCTTGGCTTTTGTTCACATGGTCCTGTCATTCATCATTCATTTGTATTGTATGTCCCACATTCGGTATTTAAACTGCAGTGGTAAGTAACTTGAGAGCTGGCCAGTGCTGGTTTGCCAGCATACCTCTGGTTTGCCTCTATTTCTGAAGCATGTGTTTCCATGGCTTCCAATTGAGAATCTGATGGTCATTTTGGCCTCAACATTCAAAGGCTGCAGGAAATTCCATTCTAATTATTCCTTAAAGTCTCTACCTCTTTGCTCCAGGCCGCTTCTGAATCCAGCAAATATGTGAAGAGGGAACTGATGACTTGCTTGACATGCCTCCACCATTGCAATAACCAAAAGGTCTGCTGATCTTAAACTCCTCTAGTGTCTAATTCTGGCATCTGGGTATTTAGCCACTCTCAGTAAATGCCCAGGGAATAATGGCTCCAGAGAGACCTGTGGGTCACCTTTCCTACCAGATATTTAGGAAATACCTCACCTGGTAAGGTTTTTAGACACGTTTCTGGGGCAGTTATTGTTTTCTGAGCTGGGAGAGATTGAGGGAAGTTCTATTCTCTTTTTCAGTGATTTTCAGTTTATCTCTTTAATCTCAGGCTTATATAGATGCAAATTTCAGGAGAAACTGGCCATGTGTTTGCATTACCAAATGTTTCCAATTTTTCACTCCAATCACGTGAAACTGCCTGAAACTGCTGGATGCTCTATTCCCCAGCAGTGGTCTTTTCTTGGTTCAAAGAAAAGACCTAAGTCAAAGAATCTAGGTCTAAAGCCTAGATTCACAGTCTTTTGACCAGCCCAGGAATTGGAGGAAGTAGGGAGGGCAGGAGTTGGGTGGGAAACTGGACACATCTAGTAGACAGACACTAAAAAATTTCCCTCTATTGAGGATGATTGTCCTTTTAGTTCTCCCCTTTTCTTTCCTTATCTCCTCTTCCCCTTTCTCCTCCTTCCTCCCTCTGCTCTCTTAGCTTACACCCACCCCCACAACAGGCTGTGGGCCGTTCCTAAGGATCCATGCAATGTGTTCCTATATCTGGCATCTAGTAGGTATCAATACCAATGAGAGGTCAGGGATGTCCAGGGCCTCTGACTGAGGACCTGGGATGGGAGGTCAGGAATAGAGAGCTGACCAGAAGTCAGCAACAGCCTGAATCATTTCTTCCTAGATTGCTGAAGGGATGAAATCAGGAGGTTGCTCAGTCATCTTTGGGAGAGGGGCAGCTGGGAGAAAATGCACTCCCATCCCTAGTCTCAGCTGCCTCACTGCCTCTATTACCTTTCTCCCAAGCAGCATACAAGGACACAGCCAGCCCAGCATCTGCAGCACCACTAAACCAAGGTTGCTATTGAAGGGAGACAGCTCTGCCTCAACCCGCAACTTCATTTATCTTTTCTTTCTTCTATCTTCCTGTTCCCCTCCTGCCTCTCTGCATAGTCCTTGGCTGCTGACCTTGGAATCTTAGGCTTGCAGGGCTCCTATAAAAGGCCTTTTGAATTGTTCATTCCTCTGCCTCTTAATTGGACACCCCTCCCCTAGACTGCTCTTTTGTTCAGAAACATCTTCAAGGAAATATTTCTGGGTGAGCTGGTTACCCCCTGGCTTCCTGTTAGTGACAAGAACTCCCTCAATTCAAATTTCAGTCTTTCCTGTTGCAATTTAAATCCATGTTTGCTTTCTCCATTCTTGCCTGAATGAAGAAACTTTTTGTAAGACAGGTTTGTCCCCATAGGGTAAGACTGGCCTCCAGGTCATTGCTGTTCTAGAACATCTCCCAGAGCTCTGAGATCCTGTTTCACTCTGAGAGCCTGACTGGGTTTGGATTGAGTCAGTCAATGGAACTGATAAGGAAGATTCCTGAGATCTGGTTTTCTACCCCAGACCTCTGACTGACTCTTCTTCCCTCCTCATCCAGCTCACTGCCGCCACAGGAAGTTCTGGAGCCCACCTCAAGACCGATCATCTACCATATGTGGTTTCACATCTGAGCTTTCCATGACCTAGTTGTCTTTGTAAAGGAAGACCTTATTGATGCCTGCAAAAGTGGGCTTCTTGAGTGGGGCTTGTGTGGTGGCTCTTGTATTGAAGGGGACCCCAGTTTGAGGAGATATGGATGAAATGAGGATCATCTTTTCTGAGCCATGTGGTCTACCAAGATCCAGGGTATTCTTGGTGACAGGGGAGGGAATACTCGAGATTGGGATGGTCTGGGAACCTTGATTTTCAGTGGAAGTGGAAATAAATATGATGCCCACTCCTTGCCCCCCAATTCCCTGGGCTGTTTTATATCTTGCAACCTTTTCCCAAAGCTTTCTCTGTATTCCCTCTACCTTGTTCTTCCAATTTGTCAGGTGCCTCCTTTCTTTGTGCTAGGCTCTTTGCTAAGCACTGGGGATTCAAAGTAAAAGTGATGTGATCTTCCTTGATGGAGCTCAGAAATCTCACTGAGTGGAGAAGCTGATGGAGCAAAAATAATTGCCCCACAGGATAGAAGAGGAGTAATGAATTGCCTCAGTGAAGGGCAATTCACTTCCTGGCAATTCACAAATGCCAGGAAGAGGCATTTTCTGGTCAGGGAAGGTTTGGTGTCTCCCTTTGCTTCCTTCTTCTATCCATGTGACAGATTTTAGCTGCATAAAATTCAGGCCCATGACATATTCTTTAGTTCTTGTTACTTCCCCAATAATATGATATATCAAAACTAGGATATTTATACATTGTTCACCTATCTTAGTTATTCTCTTTGGGAATGATAACCTGAAGAAAACTACTCTACCCAACCCAAAAGCAAACACTAATTCTCTTTTTGAAAACTGTATAACAATACAGACAAGTCTTAAACTGGAGTTACACAATCTGGAATTACATTATTTGACCTTATTCCCACATTATATTACTAAACTGGCTATTGTATAACCATGGCTGTGTTAAGACCAAATAGTCAGCCAATCCTTTTGGTACTCTCTGTTGAAGTGGGGCTGACACAATGTGGTTCCAGGGTTCCTTTTATGGGGAGCGGCAATCATACTTTCCTGTGGATACTTTAAACCATTTTTCCCCACTCAAATCTCTAGGCTCCCATATTCTGAGGCTTCCTTCAAACACTGGTCTTTCCCAATCTACAGGTCCTCTCAACAATTTAGATCTTCCCCTTCTCCTCCCTCCAGACAAGTAGAAATTTCTATCTCTTTTTTATACTATCCCATGACCATCCACCTAGGAATCTTCCTCCATTTAAACTGAGTTTGTATGTGGCTGGGGAGCAGAACCTTAGCTGACATGTTCTCATGTCTCAGTGTGTTTTCAGTTATTTCTCAGACTATCAGGTTTCTTTCCATAGAGTTTTCCCACCATATTCTGTTCCCCTTCTCACCCCTGAGGCTGTGGGCAAGGTGGATTTGGTACTGCGATCTCTAAGAAGCACGTCAACCCCAGTCAAATCCACTGAAATCTTGTGCCCCAGAAGTGCCTTTCATATTGCCATTAAAAGGTTTTATTTATGTTTACTATACTGCAAACTAGCACAATTGTTGACTTAAATATTTATGTCTTTACCACGGTAAGGCAGGGGCACATAACAGAGAGTACATATATTCTACATAAAATATACTTCTACTAGGGAGAAGACTAGTAAATATTCTGATTATAATTATTTTGAACTTCAATTTGGCAGTGAAATAAAGTTTCAGAACTAGAAGGGAGAATGTATATAACTTGCTCTACCCTATTTTTATGGATGAAAAAATTTAGACATTCAGTTTTAAAATGATTTACCATCTCCATTCTGTTTTCCTTTGCAGGAACTAATTCTCTCATTTGGAAACATATACTTCTCTCCAAACTGTTTACCAATGTGCCAATGTGTTGAAAGTAAAATAAAAAAAATAATAATTATTATACCATTATTTTAAATGCCTTGTTGGTATAGTTCACCCAATTTACAGTCAGTAACAAACTTATAATAAGTTAAAAACCTTTAAAGGATTTGAAAAATTAAGTGAATCTTGCAGAAATCATGGACCATGAATCATTGTAATTCCTTTGTGAGGACCCTATTTCACAAGTGACAGATTAATGCATTTACTATGACTTCGCACATATATTTAAAATACTAACCAATGCCGCATGAATTTCACATTTACAAAATACAAATTATAGATAGCAAATGGTCATCAAGCAATGTGTCAGACACTTTTCTAGGGGGTTAAACATATAATAAGCCTTTTAACCTAAGAGATAGACACTATTATTAGCTTTGTAAAGGTGGGAAAATTTATGAATATAGAAGTGCTTTGTCTAAGATCCCCAGTTAGAGTTGACAAGTGAGTGTGTTTCCAGAGTCTGTGTTCATCATGTTGGAAAACATTGCCTCTATCTCAACTTTAGTGATAAATAGAATGAAGAACAGGACAGAAACCATTCTGCATCAAAATATCAGTTGATTTTGGAGCTGGGATAACGCAGAAGGGAGACTAACGGTTCCCATGAGTAGTTTGCCAATGGGATTAAAGTTGTAAAAGAATATTCTGAAATCTTCCCCTTTCCATCAGCATAAGCCATGCTACCATATGCAAATACACACATATTTGTTACAAATGTGCATATATGTTTCTTGCAGAGCATTTTGGCAGACCTAGTTTGGAGAAAACCATGAAAATACAATAGATTTACAAAAAGCTTCTGTGTTATCCTTTCTCTTCTGTTGAAAATTGTTACTGAGAGTAGATATTTGTTTTAAATATTTGTAGATATTTGTAGATAACTGTTTTAAAAACAGTTTGCAATTGTTTTAAACAATTTACAATTGTGTTTAAAAATATTTCCCAAATTTTTCTCAAGAAATATGATTTAGTTCAGTGTTCTGAGAAGCTGAGTACCCAAAGGGGTTGGAGTTGATTGAAGGAGATGAGAATAGCTAAGCTTTGACAAAAACAGACCCAGTGTTTTGTTCATGTGTTGGGCTTTCAGCTATATTTGGTTTCAAACAGGAAACCATTCCTCGAAATAAAACCACTTGATGGACAAAAATTTAAAAGTTTCATAAAATAACAAGTGCTTTAGTTCCTTGGGCTGCCGTAGCAAAATTGCACAAACAAGTGGCTTCAAAAAACAGGGTTTTATTGTCTCACAGTTTGGGAAACTAAAAGCCTGAAATCAAGGTTTCAGCAAGGCCAAGCTCCCTTTGAAACCTGCCTCTCCTAGCTTTTAGTGTCTGCTGGCAATTCCTGGTGTTCTTTGGCCGTGTTTTTACATGACCTTCTTCCCTCGGTCTGACTATTGGAGTCCAGTTATTCCCTTCTTATAAGGACACAGTCATATTGTTTTAGGGCCTGCCCTACACCAGTTTGGCCTTATCTTAGTTAATCACATTATCAAAGACTTTATTTCTAAATAATGTCACATTTATGTGACTAGGAATTAGGATTGGAACACGTGTTTTGGGGGATAAAACAAAATCATACAGCTTATTAATGCTTAGGGTTGAAACAATATTATAAAACTTGCACAAAAGAAGTAAGTACACTCAGTTAATGATAGTGATTACCTCCAGGATATTAGCTCTGATGGAGGAGGATGGGACTGGCTTTGAGAAGGATACATATTGGGTTTCAAAATTTTTTGTAACATTTCACTTTTTTAAAAAGTGAAGCAAATATGCAATTGTGAGGATTTAATGAAACTAGTTACTGGTGATTATTATTTTCTTCACTTTTTTTCCTGCAGGTTTAAACATTTCTTATATACTTTTGAATCTAAAATATCTAAAAGAAAGCATATGGCTCCAAAATTGAACTCACCAGGTTCTAAGTCTGAAAGTAAATAAATGTTACTACTGGCAAGGCACACAACCTTCCTGTGGTGCTTTTTCCTCATTAAAACAGCATTATTTGCTTCTAAGGAGCCCTATGAGGTTAAAATGTGAGTGCAAGTGTTTTGAAATTTTGTTAAGCCCTGTGCACTCATGGAAGCGTAGAAATAATTTTGACAGAGATTCATAAACACTAATGGTGCAGATTGATGATCTGAAAATTGGAGAGTTATGGTGGGATTAAAATAATGTTTGGAGCTATTTATTTTTTAAATTATGAGTATTTAATATTTGAAGCAAGGGAGTTAGATACAGATAAATGAAAATAAAGCTTTTTTGTAAAATATCAATGATACTTAGGAATAATTTTACTTTTTCAATGTATGATAAATTTCAAAGTATGCTTTTCCAAAGAGGACTGCTATTTAAGGATCATATTAATCACATATAAATTTTAGGCAACTGAAGCTTGTTGACTTATTAGTAGTGAAAGCTTGCCATCTGCTGGACATGCTAAAAACTGTAGAGCATGATCAAACAGATGAGGAAAACTAGAAAACTCATTTCTTTCCAAGCTAAGCTTTTGCTGTCCACATATGAATCTATACCTCATAGTTGAGTAGTCAAAATGACTGTGTAAACATGTACATTCACTCATATACACATAGGTACACTCACACATATACACACAGTGCAGCCTCAGTGAGTTCAGTGTTTTGTCTTCATGTCTGGAGGGCATCTGTTCTGAGGGTGGTTCATCCCATGCTTGGTTCGATGAGATGGTCCACCTCACACTGCAAAAATAAAACTGAAATCCTGACGTTTGGTAAACACTTTGCTTTCTTCACAGCTATTGTCAAAAACTTTTGTTTATTAAATAAAAAATAGAACTGAATGATGCTTCAAAATGGTTAATGATATGAAAGACCAGTTCAATTGAGGATGTTTAAAAATTATGTGAAAATCTGAATAAAAACTGCAAAATTATATTATGTTGACTTATCTGGTGGTTTAGTAGAGGAAGATTTCTCAACAGGATGTTTGCGGTGAAAGGTGAATTACAGAATCAATTTCAAGAAAATAATAGGACATATATGCTGTCTGCTCTAAGGAGGAAGCAGCTGATGAATATAACCTATTTAGCAGAAATGTCTTATATGAGCTGAATGCACAAGTGTCTGCAAGAACTTAGAGCAAATGCTTTAACTTCAAGTGAATTTAGAAGAAAACCCAATTTTTGGAAAGACCACATTGCGAAAGGAATTTTGAAATTTTTCCATCCATATGTAGGATCGACAGTGGGAAGGTATCAGCAAGTCTCAAGATTTATTGAAAACCACCTAAAGGAACTGCAGTAACAAATTGAAAAATTATTTTCCCTCCCATTCAATACGAATGTGTGATGAGGTGATAGACCCATTCAGTGAAACTTAGGCTCAGTCTAACAGCTCGACTTCATGAGAAAGAATTTGATGAGATAAAGCCTGATCACGCACTGAAATGTTGATCTGCCCCCAGACAAGATTTGGATTTCAGGTAATACAATGAACATTTGCTGCAGTTTGTAAATTCTTACATGCAAGCATGAAAGCCATGGCAGTAATTAGCTTGTTTTACTTGAAAATGAACTTTGTGCGTGTTCTTATCACCACTTCTATGAGGACATGAGAATTAGTTCAGGAAAAAAAAAAAAACAGGTTTAATACTACAACAATGCAATTAATTTACGTTCCCAAAGGAATCGATGGCACACTCATTTTTCTCCTTAAAAGGGATTATTTACAAAGGTGGGGTTATAGAAAAAGTAAGATGGTGCCTAAATCCTGGACTAGAAAAAGCTAGTGGTTAATAGCCATAAGACTGAAGGAAGCTGCAAGGAGAGAGTCTTGTAGTACAGAACTTTTCAAACTATCTATGGTAAAGAATCAGGTTTAGTTTTGCATTTAAAAAAATCCAGTCTGTTGAAGAGCAATACTTTTGTAAAATAAAAATAAATGACTATAAAAATGAAGTAAAAGTACAATCTAGTTTTGACATTATTGGATTCAGCAGATACAAATTTATCCACTCAAATTTTGTTCTAAGCTCAGCTCCTCATTTTTGTGCTATCCTTTTTAATGCATTTTAACGAGATATATTCACACAGCATACAATCCAACCAAAGTATACCATCAGTGGCTCCTAGTATCATCACATAACAGTGCAGTCATCACCACAATCAATTATAGAACATTTTCATTACTCCAATAATATTAATAATATAAAATAAAAATATAAAAGAAAATCCCAATATCACATACTCCTTGTCCCCCAGCATTGTTGACTCCTAGGATTGATGTAGTGCATTTGCTACTGCTGATAAGAGAATATTAAGATACTACTATTTATTATAGACCGTAGTTTGCAATATGTACTTTTCTCCCAAATACTCCTCTATTAGTAACTCTTTGTAATAGTGTTGTATGTTTGTTCTAGTTCGTAAGAGAACATTTTAATATTTGCATTGTTAATCACAGTCCTTGTCTACCAGAAGATTGACTGTGTTAAAATATTCCCAAGTTTTCACGTCTAGCTTTCCTTCTAGTGATGTACATGACTCTAAACTACCCCTTTCAATCACCTTCACTCACAATTCGGCGCTGTTAATTATGCTCACTGTAATGTGCTCCTATCATCTCTAACCATTTCCAAACAAAGTTCTACTAGTTAAACATTCTGCACATATTAAGCAGCCGTTCCCCGTTCTCTAGCCTCAGTCTATCCTCTGCTAACCTATTTTCTAGATTTTATGTCTGTGAGTTTACATATTAATTATTAGTTCATATTGGTGACTCATACAATATTTGTCCTTTTGTGTCTCACTTATTTCACTCAACATATGTCCTCAAGGTTCATCCATGTTTTCACGTGCTTCAGAATTTCATTCCTTCATACTGTTGAATGATACTCCATTGCATGTATATACCACAGCTTTTGGCAACTGCTAACAATGCCACTGTGAACAATGGTGTACAAATGTCTGTTTGCATCCCTGCTTTCAGATGTTCCAGGTATTTCCTGAGAATCGCAATTGCCCTTTTTGGGGGTAGGGGTGGGGCAGGCTCTGGGAAATGAATCCGGGTCTCAGGCATAGCAGGCGAGAATTCTGCCACTAAGCCACTGTTGTCCACCCAGAATTGCCCTTTTAAGACAACTCTACACTTAGTTTTCTGAGGAAATGCCAGACTGTCTTCCACAGTGGCTGTACCATTTTACATTCCCACCAGCAGTGAATAAGTGTTTCATTTTTTCCACATCCTCTCCAACACTTGTGGTTTCCTGTTTAACAGCAGCCATTCTATTAAGTGTGAAGTGATATCTCATTGTGACTTTGATTTGCATTTCCCTAATAGCTAGTGAGATGAGCATCTTTTCACGTGATTTTTAAGCATTTGTATTTCTTATTTTGGAAAGTTTCTATTCATGTCTTTTGCCCACTTTTAAAAATTGGGCTGTTCTTTGTATTATTGTGGAGTTGTAGGATTTCTTTATATATTCTGGATATCAAACTGATATCCAGAACTTCTGGCACAATGTTGAATAACAGTGGTGACAATAGGCATCCTTGTCCTGCTTCTGTTCTAAGAGAGAAAGCTTCCAGTCTCTTACCATTGAGTATAATGTTAGCTATGGGGTTTTCATATATACCCTTTATCATGTTGAGGACATTTCATTTGATTCCTGACTTTTGAAGAGTTTTTATCAAGAAAGGATGTTGCATTTTGTCAAAAGCCTTTTCTGTATCAATCTAGATGATCATGTGATTTTTTTTCCCTTTCAATTTGTTGATGTATATTATATTAATTAATTCCTTGTGTTGAACCACCTGGAATAAAACCCAATTGGTCATGGTATCTAATTCTTTTAATGCGCTGTTGGATTAGATTTGCAAGTATCTTTGTTGAGGATTTTGTGTCTGTATTCATTAGAGAGATTAGTCCTGTAGTTTTCTTTCCTTGGAAGAAAACTTTAGCAGGCTTTGGTGTAAGGGTGATGTTGGCTTCATAGAATGAATTAGGTAGCATTCCCTCTTCAATTTTTTGGAAGTGTTTGAGCAAGATTGGTATCAATTGTTCATGGAATGCTTGGTAAAATTCGCCTGTGAAGCTATTTGGACCCAGACCTTTCTTTGTGGGAAGATTTTTGATGACTGATTCAATTTCTTGTGATTGGTTTATTGCTGCAGCTCACTGGACAAAACCCAGGTGCACTTGGGGCTGTGAACCTCCAGGATGGGGGAAGGGAAGGGCACTGGGCTACAGTGGAGCTCAGTCACTTGCTGCAGCGTCTGTGTCTGTGGAAATAGTGAGGGTGTGAGTACCCTGGGCTCCTATGTGGGAAGGGTCAAAGCTGGCCAGAGAAGGTCACCTGGGACAGAAAGGTCAAAGTGGAACAGGTCTTTGCCATACCTCCCACTTTTCCCAAGAGGAGGGACTCCCTGTCTCTCCCAGCCTGCTGCAGACAGCCAAGTGAGAGCCAGATGCCTAGATCTCCTGGCCTCGGAGGTGGAGGACATGTGGCCAGAACCACAATGAAGATTAGACTCTCACTGCAATCTAAGAGAGTTCATGAGATTAATGGAGCTGTGAGCTTCCAAGCTTCTGGATGAAAAGGCTGCAGGCTGCTGGACAAAGAGGTTTAATTTTGCTGGCCCTCAGTTGGAGTGGGACTGTGCTGTGTCTCACCGACCAGAGAGAACCAAGACTTCGTGTAGCTGCTTTGCTCGGGGGAGCAGGGCCACCAGGTACCTCAGCCGAGTTCACTCACTGCAGTTTCTCGGTTGTAGTTTCTCCTTTTTTTCATCCGGTTTTTCCTTTTATGTGGCTGTGGTCCTTCCCTGGTCTCCTTAGCCCAAGAACTGCTGCTTTGGATAATTTCTGCCTGTTTTCTCATCTTTTGGTGGAGGACTGAGTTCTGCCAGTCCTTATTCCACCATCTTCCCCGAAGTCCTGCTTAACCTTTTATTTTTTTGCATAATTCCCAAACCTGTAAGAAGTTTTAGAAATTTTGAGAACTTTCTTTTTTTCTACTTCCAAAGGACTAGGGAAATATGAGAAACAACTTAAGCCTCTCTCAATTTAATAATATAGATTTTTCATTATATAATTTTGGTACCCCTGTGCCATTCAGCTTTTGTCTCACGAATCATTTCTTATCACCTAAGCCAATTTTATAGATGAATCTCATAAAAAGAACATTAAATTAAGTACTAAAACAATGATTAGGAGTATTCTGGGTTATAAAGAAATATTTATTTAGTATTATAGCCGAAATTTTTATTTAACTATGATGTCTGTATTGCTACTTCTGAATATGTTGAGGTTTTTAGAGTATGTGGTTGAGGTTTTTAGAGTATATGCAAGGCACAGCTCTCTAAGTGTAGATTTTTGATTAGTTAAAATTGCTTATGCTTCCTCAGAATTACAGTTCAGGATTAATTTTTTTAATGTTGTAGATTACACATGAATATGTTAAAAATTGCCAGGGAGAGGTAGGAGGATCACAAAATTCATCATAGTAATTAAGAACATGCAGATAAACGTGTATGGTATATGGGTGGTCTATTGTGCCAAAAAGCAGCTGTGATTTTGTAAAAAATACTCCATTTTTTTTGTAACACGAAATTTAAACAGCTAATGAAAGGAAAAAAATGCTGCAAACCTGATCTCATAAAATGATTAGAGCAATTATTAACAATGATTTCAAGAGCTAGATATTCTCCATTAGACAAATCTTTATTGTTTTGAATATAATTGATTTGTAAGAGTCCTTCATTCTATTTAAAAGAAAATAAAGGAATGAAACTCATAAAAATACATGCTTAAACTAAAATACTTAAAATATGTTTTGATTTCATAGCTATTTAGGGGATTATTATGCAAATGTTTTATTATCACCTACCACAAGGATAGTTTTTAAAAATTATTTTATATATTTTAATGTCTCTAGTTCCAATTATCTCTGTTACTCATAAGCTTGGTCCTTTGTATTATAATTACTCATCTGTTTGATTGATTTAGTAATACAGTCTGACCTCAATCTTTAAAGCAATACTGATTGAACAAGGAAAGCTCATTTAAGCTTAAATGCTCTCTGCTCTCATATTCAGCTCTTTTCTTTTAGCTGGTATTTTTAAGACCCACTTACAATACTATTTATAAAGACTGACACGTTTAGATAGTAAGTCAGTTTTCCCTTTTCATTATTTTGGAGAAACTGTCTGCTTTCTCAAAGAATAACTTCATATAGCCCTACATTTAATTGATCTGCTGCATTTGCTAATAAAGTTTTTGTCCAGGTCATGAAGATAAAATGTTTGTACAGTTTTCTTATTGTAATAGAAACATTTCCCAATCAATTAGGACCTCTCTCTAATAGAAAATAAACACCTATTAAAGCTAGTTTGTGGAATATCAGAATCATTTCTTTTGTTCAGCATTATGCTCTGTCGCTGGTTTTCATTTGCACCTGTGCTGTCTTCGCCTGGGATTTGAGGAGCGCTACGTCACCTCATGGCACAGATGCAGTCCTAATGTGTATGCACAATTCAGCTTTATGTGGCCCTTATTCCCCCATTATCCACAACAGAGTTTAAGAACTTTATTATCCTTAATATAAATTGAACTAGAATTAAAAAGTTGCCATGACTAAGTGATAAATTTCACTAATTGAAGTCATTAGTGATCTGAACAAAAACACTTCAACGCAGTGGGCTATTAGATAAAGTGCACCATTTTGTAAAGCTGAAAGCTACATTTGCTACTTGAATAAACACATATAATTTATTTGTGTTTACTACTGAATGGCCCATTTGATATTTTCCACCGTACCACATAAAATATTCTGTCAAGAAAATTTAGTCAGTTCTTTACTTTCTAACCCCATCTTTGCATCACCATAAATATACTCATGCCTTTGTGTATTTTTTGCCTTCCTCTTGTGGTTAGATACCCTGGATCTAACTGGTCTGAGTTGGAATCCCAGCTTTCTCAATATCATCTGAACCGATGAAGTATTTCTTCATCTGTCAAAGATGGACAATACTACATACTTGACAAGTTTTGTGAGGATAAATTTTAAAATGTATATAAAAACCAAAGTGCCTGCCAGGTGTTAATCATTCAATATACATGAAAATCAAGAAAATAAAATATAAACAGAGTGGATAAAAAAAATATGGGATACAAAATAAATACCTAACAGAAGTTTGATTGGGGTCCCTAAAGGAAAGGAGAGTGATATGGTGCAGAAACAACACTGATAGAGATACTAGCTGAGAATTTTTCCAAACTGATGATATCAAGAATCTCAGAGAACTCCAAGCAAGACAAATACAAAGACAACTTAATTAAGGGACATCATTGCTAAATTGCTGAAAGCCAAGGACAACTGTCAGGTAGTCAGGGAAAAAATGACACTTTAACATCAAAGACAGAAAAATGGGACTGACAGCTTATGACTCAGGAGAAAAAACTAGAAAAAACTGGCATAAAAAACAATAAAATATCATGCTTAATTGCTAAATGAAAATAAGTTTCAGCCTAAAACTCTTTATCCTGAAAAATCATTCTTCAAAATTGAAAAAAGAGGTTTAGACTTTTGTTCTCCAACAAACAAAAACAAGCAGCCAAACAAAAAATACTGAAGACCGAGAAGATAAAAAGCAAAAAAAGAAAACAACAAGAAAAGGGTGGGTGAATAACTGAGAAGGAAAAAGTAAAATGGTCATGTTTTGCTGAGGATACGATTGCATATCTTCAAAAGTAGCAATAGAATTACAAATTTTTATGAACAAAAAGCAATTTTGTCAAGTTCATTGGATAAAAAGTCAATACATATAGTCAGTGTTTTTGATATCCTAGGAATAAACATGTAGGGCTATTTTTAAAGATTATGGAAGATTATAAAGGTTATAGGAAAAAATATTAAAAAATATGTAAGATCTCTATACTCAAAACAATAAACTGTTATAGAAGAGGGATATATCATGTTCATGGATTGCAAGACAGTGTTGTAATTATACCAATTTTTTCCAAATTGACTTATATATTAATGCAATCTCATTTAAACTCCAAGCAAGTTATTTTGGAGAAACCAAGAAACTGATTCTAAATTTTCTGTGAAAATGCAAAGGAAAAGAAGAGCCAATGTAATCTTGAAGAACAAGAACAAAGCTGGTATGTCTATTGTACCTGATATTAGGGATTTTATACTAAATAAATGAACAGGTTATTATTAGTGCAAGTCTAAAAAAAATAGACCAAGACTAGACAATTATTTATATATCTAGGCTCAGCTCCTGTGAAGGTGAATTGCTTTGGCTTTAATCTTACCTATTTAAAAATAAGATGTTAAAAATCCTATTCATTCTACTCTATTTACAGAAGACAAACTTTTTAATCTTTCTCCACTTCTTTACTTGTTTTCTTATATGTAAAATGGAGATAATAGTAAGTAGTTATTATTTTTACAGATCAACCTCACAGATCTTTTTGAGGATTAAATGAAATAAAGCATGTTAAGTATGTAGTGATGAGTTTGGTAAAGGCAGTTTGTAATTAATATATAGAATTAATGTGATTACTGTTAAGTTTATCTTGTAATTTCTACTTATTATTCTGTCTTTTGTATTGTTATCTTGTTCCTTTCTACCGGTTCCTTTTAATTATTAAATCATTAACCTCATGTTCTTTGTTCCATTTTTTTCATCTCGTACTATGGAAATTATATATATATGTTCGCTATTTTTAACAATTCTGTGTTTTAGGAGATTTGCTTTGCTTGATTTAGCAGGTTTACTTTTCAGTTGTGTTTTTAGTTTGATGATCACACTTCATTTCTAATATTATTAATAATTTATTTTTCATATGTGCTTATTCTGATTTTATGGGTGCAACAGTCTGTTGAATTAGACTAAGCATAACAATTGTTCTTATCTTACTCAGTTTACTTTTTTATAATAGTTTCCTCTAGGTTTAAGTTTTCTCCATTTACTGTAGTGACTGAAAGGATAATGATTTGGTTCAAATATTTATTGATTTTGTTTGTCTACTCACATTTATATTTGCAAATTGCTCATTGGCTTCTTCTTACTCTAGATTGCTGTAGGGGAGGAAAGCTGGATATGTTGTTTTCATAAGAGCAGGGATACTCATTCATCCTGGGAGGTCTCTAGATGAACCACTCCAGCTCCAGTTGAGGTCTCCATTTACAGCCATACTTTGGGGGTCAAAGACACCCTTTCTTGCAATAGTACATCACAGATGGAAACTGGTACAAACACACCACCTACTTGCTAAAGATAGAGTTCCCTAATGAATAACCTTGGTGATTGCTTTAGGAATCCCATATTTCCGTATTTGTGCTGACTGTGAATTCACACTTTTCTGGAATTGCCCTCACTTCCTCAGGAATCTGTTCCTACATGTCTTTTGGGTTTTGACTGGCCTTCCTTCTTGCTTTAGCTGTAGAATTAAATATGTTGGCATCAGATCTTCTTGAAATTGTAAGATCTACTGGAATACATCTTTCTAATTTTCCTGGTTTGTTTTTGATTGATTTAAAATGCATTTTCATTATGTCATCCCATTTTTATCTGGAGAAGAGAGAAATATTGATGCTCAGTGTACCCATTCTGATCTGATCATATTGTCATGATTTAATAATTGGGTTTTTCCTGTGGGCAGGGATCTCACCATATTCATCTTTGTATTTCCTCAAGCATTTAACTATGATCTTGCATATCGTAGAGTTTTAATATTAATGATAATCACAGTTAATATTTACTGAACATTTACCATATACCAGGCCCTAGCTGAGTTCTTAAATAAATCTCTCAGTCCTCAACAACAACACTACAAGGTAGATGCTAATAGTATTCTTATATTATAGGAAAAATATCAGAGATGAAGAGAAGTTAAAAAAAATTACTCAAGGTCAAATAGCTACCGTATGTTTGTTTAGAATTTGAACCTGAACAGTCTGACTCTAGACTGCCATGCAAAATACTTATATGTAGTGATATATTCTGGATATCTCTCCTAGTCCTTCCAAAACATGATCTCAGGCATAATTGCTTATTAATTATTTTTCATTTGCTAAATTTTTGATGGAATACTTCACCCACAGCTGTATAAGACTAGTTCACAATTCTAGAATTAAAGTCAGAGGTCTTTATAAGTAACCTAAATAATGGGGATTCATATAGTCTTTAAGATGCAAGAAATTGGCCCTTTTAGTGTTCATATGCTGCATAGGCACAACATGAGCATACACACAAGTAATAGGAGGGAATGAGAATGTGATGGCAACTTAGTGTTATGTTAGAATATAGCAAAATTAAAATTCAGAAAATTTCTAATGGATTGTGAAAATGATTTTCACTTAAATATAACTCTGATGTATGAAAATACAACCTTTCTTTTCACCAAGTCATTGAACTTAATTTATAGTAATTGTAAATAAAATATTTTAAATCACCATACTCTGAGCCTACTGGTTTACAGATTAATAGCATAGGTTTGGTGTCATAGTTTCTCGGAAAAAGGAAATAGTTCACCATCTCACTAGGAATCCAAAAGTGCTTCTCAGAAATGTAATTCACGACCCATCAAGTTTTAACGCAACATATTTTAGCACATAAATCAAATTGCCTGCATCTCATTTCTACAAGTCACAATTAAAATGAGTTAATGAAATCATTATCCAGCTTACTCATTATTATCATTTATATATGACACCACTTGCTATTCATTATATTGGTCTTCTACATTACATCATAAAAATTAATTTTTCTCCTTTACGTGATTAAAGTAATTCAAAATTCTATTGTAGAAAATGTTAAATTTATATAAAAATAAAGAGTCGGGGTTTCTACAAAATATATTTATGCTCTGAGAAATTTTGTTAAGATTGAAATATTGTCTTATTTTCATTTAAGCAAATTTGTTACTTCTCTGTTATATTTTTGAGAATAGACTAAGGAAACCAATCATATTCTAAATAATCTTCTATGATTGACTCAAGAAGATAACTTTCAATCATTCCAAAATTTGAAATAACCAGATGAATATGACACTTTAAATATTTGCATTTGAAAGGATAATTCAGTCTATTTAAAAGAGGAATTAGGTTGAGCCTATCATTTCCTCAGACATATTATGTCTGAGCTTATTTGACTGACTTTTGGTGGGCATTTATTCAAAATATGCAATGTTATTATAAATGCTAAACAATAGTTATTAGGATGATTCTTACTAAATAAAATGATGACTACTCAAGTTCTATATCGTGATCATAAAAATCATGGTCAACATTTTTCTTTTAACCATCAAATAAGCACAATTATTACACATATCAAGTTTTAAGAAAGCTGTTTGCTAGAGAACTTAATGAGAAGAAATTTTGGTATTAGGCCGAACTGGATCTAAATTCTGCCTCTGATACTTATTTGTTGTGTAACTTTTGGAATATTAGTAACTCACTATGATTCAGACCACAAC
The DNA here is from genome assembly GCA_004026745.1 of Myrmecophaga tridactyla. Classification (NCBI taxonomy): domain Eukaryota; kingdom Metazoa; phylum Chordata; class Mammalia; order Pilosa; family Myrmecophagidae; genus Myrmecophaga; species Myrmecophaga tridactyla. Next base: position 39,616 of record PVIY010009675.1, read on the forward strand.
TTGAAAATGGAGATACTGGTGAGGATATTGTGATGATTGAATGTGAAAAGACATGTGAAGAACTTAGTGACTGTATGACAAAGGGAAATGACTCAAATTGACTTTATTATTATTATTATCATTACTATTACCTGGAATGAGGTTATTGTACAGTATATAATAATCACTTCAGTAGATACTAAAAATATTGGAATAACAGAATTTTAATCAAAAGAGATCTCATTAAGTACAAAGAGGCGTTGTGCTTTATAGGCTCTTGTATAAGAATAGATATGATGAATGACAGATGAACTGATTGGAAACAAATTCAAAGATTGATTCTGCTGCTCATTCATTTGTTCATCCACTCAGCCATCAGCCTTTCAGTCTTTGGTTAGGGGCAGCTGTGTCAGATGCTGTCTTCTGCATGAATCCTCCAGGATAACAGGAGTTTTTAAAATTTTTCTTTCTCTTTTGTTTATTATTGCATCTCCAGGGCCTACAACTATGATCACCACACAGTAAAACGCTATAGATAATTGTGGAATGAAAGTTCTTGAATAAAGGGATGAATTTACCCTTTATTCTATTCCAGGAATATGTAGACCTATATGTGCACTCAAAGGCAAATAATTCTAGCCTTTCCAAAAATGTTTGCTATTTAGCCATGCTCCAAATATTTTAATTAAGATTTAATTTTACAGCTGTTTGATTTTATACTGTTCGTATTTCACATGTTTTATTCTAACATCATATACCAGTCATCACATATCTATCCCACTTTTTGCAAACTCCTCTAATAGTGGGATTACCTCATTTTATACTTTTATTCCTTTTTACATCATGCAATATTCATTCAATTACTTTTCACTTCCAGTTTTGGTTATGTTACAAATATTATCGGATATAATTAATTAGTTCAAAGTATTTACTCAATGCCTACACTGCATCTAATAAATATATATAGAATATTTATTTTATAAAATTGCATTGTAATAATTACAAGAGCTGTCATTACAATCTAATATTCACCACATGAAGGCATTTCACTCCTCTCCTCTCGACACATTATAGGTAATATCAGAACTTACTTAAATATTGTTTTGGAAATTTACTTCATAGAAATGAAAACTTTGTGTTCACAAAGGACAATTTCTCATATATTTTATGTTGTCACATGAAGGCTGAGTCTCATCTTTGATGTTATGAATGCATTTCTTGGAGCATGCTCTTAGAAACCGAAGAAATGACTTATTCTTTTACACCATAATATTGATATAAAATGGTCTAGCACGTGTGAATCTGTGAATAATGAAATTGTCATGGCGAAAGTGAATGTTTCAGAATGACCACTAGAGGGCAGGATACTACACATTTTGGAAAGATTTCACTTCCGAACCACTTGGTTCGATTAATAAACGGAGAGCAATATCGACTGTACAAAAATAAGTGCTGGAAAATAGTTTTGTTTTGTTTTCAAAAAAAAAAAATTACGAAAGTTGGCTAAAGGGAAAAATCCTCCAAAGAGACAAATCTACCCGGGGCATATCTGAGGCCGGTCCTGTCCACGTGGGCCCTCTGCAGCGACCAGGGAAGGGGAGAGCCGCAGCCTGGGGCCGCGTCCACAGGAGGAAGGCGGCTGCGGGCATAGTCAAGGGCCCCCAGGGGGGCCCGGCAGCACCCTGGGTCCAGCCTGTTCCTTCAGGCATGGAAACCCAAAAGCTTGCCCTAGACTTGGAGGGGCATCCGGCAGGGGTACCTGAGATGCTGATGCGGGTGGTGCCAGCCTAACAGGGTATTGCGAGCGTGCGCGCACACACAGGCCCGCTTGCAGTGGCAGGAGGCCGGCAAGGGAGATGGAAACAGACCTGACTGTGGGGAGCAGATTGGAGAGAATGAGGAATTAGAAAACAAGGCGCTGCACGCCTCCTGGTGTAGTCAGAAGCCCTCCCACACCTTCCCATTCACGGCCCCACGGATTTAAGTGTCAGAGACCTGAAGAAGTGAACCCTTCTCTTTAGAGGATGGTCCTATTAGAACGTTCTTCTTCCTGGAAGTAGCTTCACTAACACACGAGGAGCCATGGGTCTTGGATGCGCCTGCATCCTTTAAACCGTGATATAGGTTTATAACGGATTTCTTAGCCTGCGGAGCAGTGGAAGCCTGCTCCCCACCCCCACCCCAAATGCACTGGTATACGAGGATAATCTGCCCTATTGGATTTTTCTGAATCTGTCCTGAGTTAGAGCAGGCAGCAGGCAGCTGAAGTCTCATTGCAAAATAAAGAGAAAATAAATCATGTGGGTCTAGGGCTGGAAGCAGTGATTGGCAGTGTCATCTTAAAGAATAAAAGTATGCTGGAAATAGTGACTTCTTGTTTGGGGCATATTAGAACATATATTTCTTAAGTAATATGTAAAATTATTTAAGACTATGATTCTCATGATATTTCACTTTTATTTTATTACATGCAATGAATCCCAAGTTTATCTAAACCTATTAAAGATATGCAGTCCATTTTTAACTGAAAACAGTCTTCATAGCAGATGCTAGACCACAGTGATGAAAGAAAATCTGCACAGCATGGCTTGCAAATTCTGAAGGCCCAAGAGTCCTTACAGTATCTGTAAGAATGAATTTTCAACTGGATTAGAAAAAGCCTAACTTTCCTTTTATGTCAGCCTCATGCACTCTAACAAAATTTACTAGCATGTGTTTTTCAAGAGTCAGAAAATTATTTTTGCTAGTGTAACCGTAAATATAAATGTCTGAATTAAAAAAAATTCTGTATATGCTAATTACCCAGTTTTTCCCACCTGGAGTCCTAGAATCATCACAAAATTTTTAAAACACAGACAAGAGAATACAGGTATGAAGAAGCAGTCTCTGGAGAGCCCTCATCCTGTATGAATGAGGTGATGATATTCTTCTAGACTTCTTTGCAAACTGTGCTGGATCTGCTGATTCTCTTATGTGCAGCTCTTTTATTTCTTCACCAATATGTTATTAGTTCTTTGTTTAAGAATAATAAGTACTGCTTAATCACAGTATCAGAAAATGATCAAAATTTATTGATGAGGTTTTACTCAACTACCAATAAGTGATGTAGATTTTCTATTCAAGGGCATGTTTCATATGCATCACTCTAAACACAAAGCAAAGATAAATGTAATATAAAAGAAGAACATGGAAAGTGCTCAAAAAGTGAAAGAAGCAATGAAGGTCTTTTGCATATGGAAACATTAATAAAAGGTGCAGATCACTCTCTGCCTACATCATGTTGCTTCCTAGTGAGAAGAAAGAGCCCTGTGACCGGTTTATCCTCAATTTTACTACAAGTCTAGCCCTTAACCCAAATTGAGCATTCCAAAAGCTTTAAAGAAGGTCAATAATCTCAGAAGGAACGTCTGAACTAACAGAACTGGTATGCAAAACATTGGTAAGCAAGCAGATAAACCTAAAGTAACAGTGCTTATAACACCACCACCATCAGACATATTTTGTATGGAGATTTTAAAACAAAAACCAGAACCAAATGAGGACAAAAGCATGGAAGTCAGAAAGGGGTAATATGAGTTAAGGTCCTAAAAGTCTCATCTTATTCTGGGGGAAAGTCCTAGATGGACATGATATTTAGGTCTTAGTAAGTAAGTATATATGTCAAAAATATAAAACTAAACAAGAATGTACTTGAGATAGAGTATTGAAACCCAAATTGGTACAGGGAAAAAATGGGATAAGAAAATCAAAGAAACAACAAAATTCAAGATATTGATTCCAGGAAAGAACAAAGAAGTTAAGAGAAAGCAGAAAAATAGGATGTAATAATAAGAAAATTCGTAATCACAGTAAATTAAACCACTGGGTAAATCAGATTGGATAAAAATCAAAACCTGGTATGTGCTATTTACAAAGGATACATTCCAAAACATAAGCAAGGGGAAAGTATGAAAATAAAAAGAAAACTAATATTAAAAGATTTGGGGGCATGTACATTAATATTAGATATAGATTTCAGAAAAGAAAATTATTTGGGGTAGAGAAGGTAGGTAAATGCACAATGATAAAATTTTAACTTCATGAAGATTTTAATAATTCAGAATTTAAAATGTCTAAATAAAGTTTTGGAGAACTTCAGGATGCAATGACTAAATTCATCAATTCTATCAGATATTTTAAATTACTCACATTTTCATAGACAAAAAGAAAAATGATAGTATCTGAATAATTAACAAACTTGATTTACACCTGTGTAGATATTATATATAATGTAAGACTGAACCCTCAAATCACATTTTCTCTGGCATATAAAAAAATATATATAAAGAATTGTCACAGGATATCAACTCTGAATTTAATACTAATAAAAACAATTAGGAGCAACAAGATAAGCAGTAAACCAATGTGCATTTGGCACATTTCAAAAAATAATTGTAGATCTAGCATGAGTTAAAAATTATAATGGGAATTTAAAACATTTGGAAATGAAACATAATAAATACACTACATCTAACGGCATGGGATATACATAATGTATATCTTAAGATGCTTATAGAAAAAGTAAGGGTAAAAAAAATTATCTAAATCTTAAGAAATTAGAACACAATAACACATTTTAAAAATGAAGTATAGACAATTTGCATGCTAAAATGTAGTACTCTGGAACAGTTGGTCAAGTATATTCTACACACATATATTAAAAATTAAAAGGGAACATAATGGCATACACCAGATTTTAATGATATAATGCTGTGTATTACTATATGTCAATATAGTAGAAAGTTATGCCAAACACATGCTTTTCTTTTAAAAATTTAACCCATAACAACTGACTGAAGGGGAAAAGAAAATAAATAATTTTAAGGCAAGTAGTAAAAACTGAATCATCATATTAAAACAAAAAAATCATCCTACAACACCAGGCTCAGATGTTTATACAGGTGAACCAAAATCTTCTAGGAGGTTAAGGAAGAAATACTTGCCAGTCTATTGTTTTAGGCTATTGATACCTTGTCACTCAAACCAGAAAAATATTGAAGTATATCAAGCATTCTTGTCTAAAAATACAGTTGAAAAAACCCTAAATAAAATATCAACAAAATGAATTTGGCATACATGCAAATAAGAAAGTATAATTTGACTAAGCTGTGTTTATCTTGAGAGTATCAAGTGGTTTAACATTAGAACTATAAATATCATTAATCACAATATATTAAATGAACCAAAGTATATAATCAACTCAGTAGAGTTCCCATTCTTGTCAAAACTCTTAGCAAAATAGGAACAGAAATGGATTTACCAAGGCTTACAGAAATCTTCATTCTGTAACACTATTTTATATGTTATATAACAATTACATTAACAACAGAAATAAGGGAAACGATGCTGTAGTAGATGGAGCTATGGTACCCTTTCAAAAGACGGGTTCTTAATCTGATTTCACCTCCCTGTGGGTGTGAACCACTTTGTAACTAGGACCCTTTGAGGATACATTTTTACCACTTAAGGTGTGGACTCACTTGTGAATGGGATCTCCTACTATCCTGTATAGAAGGTGCAATCAAACTGAAACTAGGTGGACCTCAGTTCATATTACTAGAGGCCTTATAAAGAGAAAGCCACCATGGAAATCAGAGGCCGGAGGAAGCCAGAAAGCATGGAAATCAGAAGTTAGAAAAAGCCACAGAAGGAGACCAAAGACACTGCCTTGTCATGGGAGGCAGAGATGCAAACCAGAGCACCCCAAGGGTTGCAGCCACCAGAGCGCTATGGACTTGGGGAGAAAGTATAGCCTTGCTGACACAATCTTATTCTTCATGTTTTCCAACTCTGTGCAATAAGTTCTGTTGCTAGGGTGCGTGGGTGGTTGTTCTAGTTTGCTAGCTGCTGGAATGCAATATACCAAAAACGGAATGGCTTTTAACAAGGGGAATTTAATGAATTGCTAGTTTACAATTCTAAGGCTGAGACAATGTCCCAATTAAAGCCAGTCTATAGAAATGTCCAATCAAAGGCATCCAGGGAAAGATACCTTGGTTCAAGAAGGCCGATGAAGTTCAGGGTTTCTCTCTCAAGTGAGAAGGCACATGGCGAACACAGTCAGGGCTTCTCTCTCGGCTGGAAGGGCACATGGCGAATGCAGCGTCATCTGCTAGCTTTCTCTCCTGGCTTCCGGTTTCATGAATCTCCCCGGGAGGTGTTTTCCTTCTTCATCTCCAAAGCCGCTGGCTGGTTGACTTCAGCTTCTCGTGGCTATGTCGTTCTGCTCTGCTCTCTCTGAATCTCTCTCTCCAAAATGTTTCCTCTTTTATAGGACTTCAGAAACTAATCAAGACCCACTCAAATGGGTGGAGACATGTCGTCACCTAATCCAGCTTAACAACCACTTTTGACTAAATCACATCAACCAGGGAGATGATCTCATTACAGTTTCAAATATACAGTATTGAATAGGGATTATTCTACCTTTATGAAATGGGATTTATATCAAAACATGGCTTTTCTTAGGGGGCATACTTCCTTTCAAACCAGCATAGTGGTTCAGTGGCAGAATGCTCGCCTTCCATGCAGGAGACCCTGGCTCGGTACCCGGACCATGCATGCCTCACCCCCCCAGAAAAAAAGTCCTGTTGTTAAGCAAACTGATTGTGGAGTATTTGTCATAGCAGTCCTGGCAAACTAAGACAAATGTCAACTACCTCTAATTCTATGCCGCATTTTACTAAAATTTCTAGTTAGTGTAGTAATACAGGAAAAGTATTTAAGAGACACATTTATTGGAAAGAAGAAAAGCAAAAAAAAAAAACCTGTATTTAGTCACAAACACAATGTTTTAAACCCCAACAAATCTATTGACTTTTTTATTTTTTCAGAACTAGAAAAGCAGTTTAACAAGATGTCTGGACATATTTTCAATACACAGATATATATTACATTTCTTTTAGGAAAAAAATTAAACGAAGATACCATATCTAATAACAATGACAAGCAAAAAATTGATAATAGCAAACATGAGCTATCTAGAAGTACAGCAGTGATGCCTCTGTCAGACTTTTTGAAAAATAATATGAAAGTTTTATAACACCTTAAGTAAGGCCTAAATACGTATTTTTAAAAAGATTGATAAACCAAAAGCATTTGGTAGGACATATCAAGGGAAAAAGAGAAAAGGATGTGCCCTTGGCTTCCACAATTCTATAGGCAGGATGGAAGGAAAGTACATCTCCCAAGCCTAAAGCGTTCTCCAAACTGCCTGAAGAATCCCTCTACCAAAAAATCTTCAAAAACATAAAAACCAGGTGCATGGGTGGTTCAGTGGTAGAATGTTTGTCTTCCACGTGGGAGACCTGGGTTTGATTCCTGGACCATGCACCCTAAAACAAAAACAAAAACAATAAAAACACATAAAAACCCAGAATGAACATTGCTTCTTTTTACACTTTTGAAGGGAAATTTTAGAAACTTTTGAAGATAAATTTTAGAAACTAGCTAGTTTTTCTAAATTTAAAAATTTCCAACTTTTTGAAAACACACCCTGAATATTTTAGAACCCAAACCCATATGATTTGTATAGGAATATTGAAAAAGAAGATAGCTATGTGGGTGCTACCTGATTTGAGTTTAGTGAGAAGGTTGAGAAGAGGGTGGATCCAGGAAAATGGGGCAGACAGAGGAGTGGAAGTGCAGCATTTTGTAGTTGTGTCTTACTGTGGGCAAGTGTCCAATAGGACATTGTTGCAGAGAGTTGTTTTAATGTGTAATATCGATCTACAAGAGGATAAAAAAGGTGATTAATGGTAGCTCTGTGAGATGCATATTTGGCACTAGTTGCTGTTTTTTTTTTTTTGCCATATTTTAGAATCCATTCTATTTTACAGAGCCCAGCCATTATGTGGTATATGTCAGTTTTTCCTGCAATACAGTTCCCTTTTAATATCACATTATGTTTTTATTATTTACATCATTTTGATTTTTGTCTGTTTTCCCGAAATAGGAGAGGCTTATATGTTCTCTCTCTCTTTCTCCTTCCTCCCTCCCTCTTTTCTTTCCTTCCTTCCTTCCTTCCTTCTTTCTTTCTCTCTTACTCTCTTTCTCTCACTCTTGCTCTTTCACACTCTTTTTTTCTCTTTTTTTCTTTTTAAAATTTTCTCCAAACATATTGAGAAACAAAAGAGAGCTGTGTGCATTGCACTTGCACAGGATAGGAAGGGTGAAATGATCATTGTCATCAGATGCACTCGGTGAGGGCACTGAGGCAGAGAGTCCCACGAGTGATGGATAGAAAGTGGGAAAGCCCTGGAGAGCTCGCCATGGGGGGAAAGGCAGGGGCCTTGGGAGCAGTGAGCCAGGCTGTAATCGTGAAGTGAAGTTGCTGTTGACTGTTTAGCCGGCTGCAACTCTTACATTTTCTCACCTTGTTATTCCACTATAAAATTTTTAGAAAGAACAGAAACTATTTTGCAAGATTGTTGTGAAATTAGATAATATGTATATAAAGTTCTGAGTATTTAGTAGTCCCTCAAGGCACTATATAGTCAATATACGTCTTTTCTTTTATGTTCACTAGCCCTCACATGCAGCCACTCTATTTCCCCCGCCTCCCTCCTTTCCTTCCTTTTCTCCATCCTCCCTTTTCTCCTTCCCTTCTTTTCCTAATCTGATTCTTTTTCCCCCAATACTTCAGGAATTGTCATCTACAAAGAAGGGTGAGTATCAGAATCTAGAAGATTTTTGTGATGTTTGAAAATGTATTTGATAGAGCTGAATTTTATTGCTATTTGTGTGTGTGTGTGTGAGAGAGAGAGTGTAGTATGTGTGATATAACTACAGAATGGAAAACTCTTTGAGATCCTTATGATAGCGTTTTAGTATCCATTGGTTATAAGAAATGCTGAGTGAATTTCCCTTTTTAAAATGTGATATAATAGCTTAACTCTTTAGTCATTTTCTTCAGGAAGTTGGTTAACTCTCAAAACAGTTTCTTAATCTGTAAAAGACATTGCCATACCTAGATAATGGGATTTTTTGAGGAGATATACATTTTTCTCATATATTGCATTAATAGCATGGTAGCTGACAAGAGAAGAAGCTCAGTACATCCTCAGGAGAACAAGTGAGCAGGAAACCTGCTATAAATAGCAACAGGTTGTCAGTGTTTCCCAGCCTGATGTACCTCCAGCCTATTTCACTTACCTGAAGACCATTACACATCTCTGCATTGAAAGCTTGAGGGTCACTGTCCAATTCACTACAGAATCAATTTCCCTTGACCCTATAGCTTTTTGCTCTTACTGCTTTATTATTTACTTTCATATACAATTTCTGGTTGGCTGTCGCAATTCTGAGGCAGAGCCATTTATCACTCCTGGCTCCCACGCTTTGACTCTATTCAAACTCTCTGATTTGTGAGACTCCTTGAGGTTTGATGCCCTGAAATGAGATCCATACATAACCACGATTCCCCTTTTCCGTGTACTGAGAGCAGGAAGCCCAGCCAAGGTCCCATATCACTGTAGATTCATAATTACTGATGCATGGGTCACTGAGATTACACTTGACATATTTGGATTCCAAAAGTATCAAAAAATGATACAGGGATGAAGACTTTGCAAAACAAGGGACCTGGATTTATATATCCTATCATGTTCTTACTGTCAATAATTTTCATGCTAAACAACTTCTTAGGGATAAAGAGTAGGCGTTTATTTCAAAGCAAAATAGAAAATAAGCTAATTTGATTTCTTAATGCAGTGTAATTATTCATTTTCAAAGAAAATACTTGTTTCAACTAAACATCTATCAAATTTGAATATTTCAAATTAAAAATCTTTATATATATATATAATTGGCTTGATTTATATGACATGGTATGAATTACCTTCCTCATTTAGATAGCTACATAGATACAGATGGAGTTCTTTCTCTTTGCTCATTATTTTCCTCATTCCTAGGTAATGTGAAGCAGGATATAAAGGAAAAGAGAATGCTTAATGAAAAGAATGAACCTAATAGCACTTTTTAACATAAACCAAGGCTATATGAAAAGTATCCAAAATATATACAGAGGAACACTTATTTAGGCATTATGAGTTGGGAGCCTACTGACAAATTAGATTGTGTAAAGAGAAAAAATGTTATCACATATTTTTAACTCGCCAGGATGATGGTGCTTTAAGAATTCTTGTAAAGATCAAAAATTTTGATTTGTAACTGTGATATCTTTTTGTCTTTTTCTGGTGCTATATTAAGCAGTAAAGCTAATGATATAAAATAAAATATACATTTTTCCAACTGAAGTGGGCCCATCTTGTCTATTCGCTATTGAAAAAAAAATCACTATTCTTTTAAATTTATTTTAATCTACAAATTTATTAAAAATATTGAGAAGGATATATTTGTCATTCAGAATAATGAAGGAAATATTTTGGTATCTACTTGAGCCCATCTGGAATTTTGATCTCTCTCTCTCAATTTCAACATTTCAAAAACCCAGTTACCGAATATCCAGCCAAGGATGAGCCCTGCAAGCAGGCCCTTCTAAAGACCAGGTCTGCCATGCTAACTCATCCCTACACACTTGCCATCACCTGTAAGTAACTATTCTCCTTTTGAAAACAGCTTCTGGTTGGCTACTGAGCCCTGGTAGAAACTGAATGCTTGACTGAGGGCCACCCAGCTATTGTGCCATCTGAGCTGCCAATCATAAAACTAATGTGGATATGTATGATAGTAATATAAGGTAAGTCAGGCTTAAGTAAATGCTGAAGGAACAGATAAGTGGCACAAGCAAGTCTTTTAGAGTCTCTGGGCAACTACTCCTGTTGTATCAGATCCTATCTCACATAAAATGTTGTGGCAGCTGGTTCATAATCTGTACAATTCGTTAAAAGGCAAAGATTCATGTTGTTTGTAGACCTGAATAATAACTACTTATTATCCAATTGTGTATATGCTTAATATGTAGTCTACAACTAAGTGTCCTAGCTGGAGTAATTTTGATAACTTCCTTTTCTTCTTTACTCAACTTTTTATTAAAGAGCAACCCTGGGTTGAATGAGTGCTTGAATTCCGGTAGCTTTGTCACTTGTGCTCTTTTTCGATTGAACTCATATCCTCCCATATTCAACAAAGAGATGTTTTCAGACGATGATGTTGAACTCAATATATGCTAACCACAAAAGGATTGCATTTCTGTTCATCTGATTGAGGAGAAGACTTAAAAAATCACAACCTCTTACTTCCAAACACTGTAGAAAAAATATTTCTCTTTAGAATAATAGCTAAGGCAGCATTATGCAATAAACGACAGAACAATTATAGAAGCCTTACATTTTCCTGTTTCCCTGGGCAGACATGTCTTCTTCCTTTCTAAGATTCAGTTGAACTATTTCTTTTTCTTTTATTTGCACATCCTTGGACCTCAAACTTGAAAGCTTCTCTTTTTTAACACCAGTCTCAAGCTAATTAATTCAGTAACTCTTCAATTTGTGGAGGAGTTTACTATATTCTTAATCCAGTAAAATCAACATTCTGCATAAAAAACACATGGTGAAAAATCAACATTCTGCATAAAAATACATGGTGAAAATGCCCACACACTTCTTAATTATAGTTGAGATTCTCCTAGCGTTATAGTTTTACAAGAGAAAAAAATAGGGTATCATATTTTTAGCTTTTAATAATCTATTGGATTTGTAATTTCTAATCAGTCTTGAAATGTAAATCTTTAAAATGCCTAATTAGCTTGGTTACAGTAAAGAAAGATATGACACCCATCTAAAACAAATACAATTGGATATTTGAATACGGCTTCATTTCCTCTGCTCTAGATTATCTATTGCCAACTTGGCATCATTCCCTCTACCCTTCTAAATTCTCCTCTGCATTTCATAGAATAAACTGAGGACTTTATTTCACAGAATCCCTTTCCCTATATCTTCCAGATTATAATTTGTCAGTGTAAGGGACTCACATGAGACTCGAAAGGTATTGATACAAGAGAGGGCATTGTTCTGTGGAGGCTGTTACTGCCAGATTCTCATGCGAGCCTTAGATTCTCAGCGGCTTATTGGTGAGAACTTGGAAAATACCCTCGCTAATGCCGAAGACTAAGACAGATGTTGAGAACACTTTTAGTGATTCTTGAAGATGAAAGCAATTTTCTGGTGATCTTCTGAGAACTTCATAGTTTAAACATCATATTTGGGTGCATGGTAGCGATTTTTTCCCTGGGTAACTCCATAAGAATTGGTTTACTTTGGGATTCAGTGTTAGAGAAAGTTTTGCAACTCTCCCAGGCTGTACTGTGAGCAGATTTGCCATTTGGGCCATGTGACCCTACAGAGAAAACGGTGATGAAGAAATGAAGAGTCTATCACAGAGAGTGATTCCATATGGAAAATGTGGCAGGTTTCCATGGGTGACTCTTCTGTGTTGAGTTTCTGGGTCAGGCCCCCAAGAACAGCCACTGGTTAGGACTTTGCTAGAAGAATTCACAGGATATAGCTATACTTAGGATAGCTATACTCAGGATATAGCTACACTCAGAGCTAAGATTTAGTATGACAACATGGTAAGGATATGCAGCCAGATCTGTAAGCAGAAAAAGACACATCAGGTGGAGACTTGAGAAGCCTATGAACAGGGTCCCTATGTGCTCTCCCTCATTAGCAGGGATCACACAGAGTGTATTCTTTTCCCAAGCAGCAAAACATATCAGTAAACATGTACAGTGTTTCTGCCTAAGAAAGCCTGTATGAGACTCAATGTCCAGGGCTTTTGTTGAGGACAGGCCATGTAAACACCCTCTGTCAACCAAAATCCCATACTCCCAGAAGGAAAGCAGGTGATCACATTATTTTCAGAAATGCTCTGGGCAGGCTGGTACAGACTGCACAGACTTATCACTTAGGGAACATCTCTAAATCCCAGTTCCCAGATACCCAAGGGTGAACCCTGCAAGAAGGCCCTTCTAAAGATCAGGTCTGCTACTCTAATTCATTCCTGCACACTTGCCATCATCTGCAAATTACTGTTCTCCTATTAAAAAAAAAACAGCTTCTGGCTGGCTACTGAGTCCTGGTAGAAACTGAGTGCTTGACCATGGGCCACCCATTTATTGTGCCATCTGAGCTGCCAATCATAAAACTAATGTGGACATGTGCAATAGTAATACAAGGTATGTCAGTCTTAACCAAGTGATGAAGGAACAGATAAGTGGCACAAGGAAGTAGTGTAAAGTCTCAGGACAACTTATTCCTATGGTATTGAATTCTGTCCCTCAACCTACATCCCAAACATCACAGGCAGATCATAATGACTATGGAAGAAGGTACTTTTGTCTGGAATGCAGGTGATTCTGTATCTGAAAGGAGAACACCTAAAATTGGACAGCTAGAAAATTATAAACTCACTCAACTGAAGCTCTGAAACAGTAATAGAGGGAATTTCTGTCAGTGAGCAAAACATTACAAAGTGAATGTATAGTCCACTTAACCTGGAAGGGGATAAGGAAGAGGCTTGGATAGATACTGATTTTTAACATCTTTATTGCAGCTTAACGAAGATACAATAAGCTGCACGTATTTATGCTATACAGGTTTTGATATATGTAATATTTGTGAATCCATCACCACAATCAAGAAAATGGATGCATGCATCACCTGCAAATGTTTCCATGTGGCTCCTCCTAACACCTCTTTCCTGTGCCTCCCACAATCCCTCTTCTTTTCGTATGGTTTTATTCTCTTTGTATAGTTCATTAATCTTCTTATGTGCCCTGATATTCTCTTCTTATGTTTTTTTTTGCTCCTGATTTTCAAAAGTCATTCTTCTTGTGTCTTCTTGGCCATGCCCAGAGTTTTCTGAACTTCCTTTAGGATTCCTATTTTAAACATTTCATAGGTATGTTTCATAGGATTCCTCTGAACCTCCAGATTGATGTTAAATTTCCATTCTTATGCCATATTTTAAAATACTTGCCTTGTTGTTTTGCTTTTTTTATTTTTCTCATTCTGGAAAGGAAAAGATCCCAGTCAAAAGCTTCTACTTATTAAACAACAGAGTTCACAGCTTATTATTGGGCCTTTTAACTTATCACTTGAAAGTGGTAGAACTTTTCTGAGATTAATACCTGAAAGGTTAAAGTGATTAATGAGTGGGATTCCTAATCATATTTCTGCATTTTATATGCTAGTCCCATTTGCTAATATTCACAGCCGCTAACATACATTAAAAAAGTATCTATCGGGGTAACCATGTCACTTTTGACACAATCATGATTTGTTGTTGTTGTTTTTCAGGTGGTTATGAGGCAGGGGGAAAACAAATACCACCAACTATCACGGTTGTAAATTATTTTCTTACAAGGGGAACTTCCCAGTAAACTGCCAGGCAAGCTGTTCCTGGGGAGTCACAAAACATAATGTCTCATACTCCAAATTAAGGCGCTTAAATCACAGGGATTATTGGATCAGTTTAAAGCATATAGTAAGAATCGAGGGGGAAGATAAGGTAAGTGAATATACTTACTTTCTAAAGAGTGCCAAGGGGATGGAACAAACACAGGCACTGAATCCTATCTACTACTCAATATTCACATGCCCTTGCTCTCTCATGCCTCTCTCCTCCTAGAATCAGCCTTGGCCTTCCCCTCTAGCAATATAGTTATGAGTCTCAGTGTGGAAGATGAACAAGTGAGCTCAGCAGACAGAAGGCACCTGGGGCAAACTCATACTTGTATCATCTGTGTGGGCAAAGTGCACTTGAGCCTAGTTATAACTAGCCCATCACCTGCTGAATGGCCACGGATTTTATCTGTAGGTCTCATGCACAGGACATATAGGTCTCATGCACGGGACATATGCAAAACAGGTGCTGCCAACAGTTAGTCAGTTTCAAACACATGCAATCCTGGTGGCTTGTGTGCTTCATGGGTCTCATAAATATTTAGTGTCTACTTACTCCTTCTATTATTGCTATCTATATTCAGCACACATATGCCCTATGTACTTTATCATGGTTTAGCTAATTCTTCCAAGCTACTTGCATTTATACCTAGTGTTATCTATCTTCCTTATTTATATGTTTTTCTTATTTACTGCAGCATACTTGAATGTTCTTTAATAATACAGTAAACACATATTTACATTGAGGGAGGGGAGATACAATTACCACTAGTCCTACCTTGTAGCTTTTTAAGAGCTGCAATGCCTGAATAAATATCAATGAGGAGGATATTATAGGTCAGAGGTAGGAATCATCTCTGTCTGGTTGCCTCAAGCATCAGTAACCACAGCCAAAGAAAATCTCCCCATCTGTCTGATGGATTCAGAGCAGAGACCTGATCAGGAACTGGGGTCAAGAAGGAAGAAGACTTGTCTATTTCAACATTAACATCTTTGCTATGTATCTATTGATATACAAGATAGGTGATTCTCAAGATAGCCCCATTAGCCTAGTGTGTGGCCATTTCCTCTAAGTTTCTGGAAAATTTGTGATGTTTTAGTGATGCAAGTGTATATTTCCTCTATTTCACATATTTTTTCAGGGATTATTTTTAGAAGCTCTATGGTTCTACTTGAATTCAAACCAGGGGACTGACTAAACACAGGAAAGTGAACAAACATTCTATTAATTTCTCTCATTTTAATAGAAAGGGAAATAGAATTCAGGATTCCAACCTGAGAGATAATGTAATAATGGAAGACATTTAGTGATTTCAGAGTATCTGTTTCAGTATACTTTCTGAATTGAAAATTTCTGTGCAGTTTGGGGTCCTCGTGAAATTAATTTCCATTGATTCAGATCTCGTGGAAGACAAATGCATTACACATGTTTTGTTAGAATATGTTAATTCTAAGATAATGGTGTCATGGATTTTTTGGGTGGCAGGAGAGAAAAATGAAGTGAGAGTTCGTGGACTTGGGTATTATTCAGAAATACTGTACTTTTTCTTGTAAAGTAAAACAAAAGAAAAAGAAAAAGATAGCCCGTTAATCTACTTGGGGTTTGAACTGGAACCTTTGAGTAGTGAATTCAAAGTCTACACTTTTAAGGTAACAATATACAGTGAAAAAACTACAGATAGTTCAGGGTTTCATGGAATGAAGGTGTATTTACAGGGATTTAAACTAGGCTTAAAACTCTGTGGCCATTAGAATAGTAGTAAAAGAAATTGAAAGGAGTTAACTTTGGCTTTGTGCTGCAGTTTGATTTGTCATAGTTTTTTATATTGATATTTCCCCACTCCGCTCAGTTTAATAGGTTGTATTAAAAAGCTATGCTTTTATAATAGATGAGACCTGGATAGGGGTATTAGTGCTTCCATTAGTTTTCTAATTATTTAATAACACCACCATCAGGTCAATTCTAAACATAAAGACAAGCCTAAAGTCACAAACACAGACACATTTTCAAGAGAAAGGAAGTTCATTTTATCAAAAGATACAACACATTCCCTAGAAACAACCACAACAGGGGGTTGCTATTGCAGTTTTCCTTCTGTCTCTGGAACCAGATTATTTTTGTTATTTAGGGAATTTGCACAATAGTATTTAAGACACATACTCAGCAACCTGATAGTGACAGGAATTTCATCAGTGTTTCTTTGATAAGCTTTGAGATCCTAAGGAAAACCAAATTCCCAAGAATTTTTAATGCAAGTGTTTTCAAATACAAGTAACTGTTGTATATGTCGTTCAGTGAACAACCCATCATCTTGCCAATTACCAAACCATTTTGTTAGTATTATGATTTTGAAACAGTTGCATATGAGAAAACCAAAAATGGCCATACCACCTTGTCTTCCTACTCTATTACATTGCAGTCTCCCGCCTTCACCTCTTCCTTCAAATACATTATTGAAATACTCATAACATGACTGAGTTCTCTTAAGGAGCTACATTTTAGCCTAATTCACAACTGGAGTGAGTCCATCATAAACTCCCGTGGGGCAATAATTATTCTCTTTTGGGGGAAGGAGAATAGAGATGCATTCATGCTTCCCAGTTGAGAGAAAAGTGTTTGGAATACCTCTGACTACATTTTGGAAAAACTATTCTGGGAGATAACATTCGTTTGCTTCCCTAAATAGTGACTTTGAGGCCTCAACATCAAATACCTGCTTTCTTTTTGAAACTATTCAATCATGTTGTGTATTTTAGGCTTTCAGAATGAAGAAATTTCTATAGCTGCTCTGTCAGGACAACTTTCACCAGGAGTTGGCAGGACAAAGGCACTGGATGTCATACTCATGAAGAAACGTGCATCTAAAGGTTCTTTTGGTTTTACCTCTTATTCTTTTGATAAAATGATCACTTTATTTGAAATGTATTAACCAATTTGTTTTTATATATACAAAAATAAGAAAAGAGAAAGTGCCTTTACATTTCCACATCAAGTACTTCGATGTTTTTTCTCTACTAGTGAAAAAACTTTTGCTTTTTTATATGTTGGAATAATTACAATTTTGACTTAAAGGCAGTCCTTTGATTCAAAATAAACTAAAATAATGAAAATAACTTTCATCAAATCAAACTCTCTTTTAGAGATGAGAAAAAAAATATCAGGAAAGAAAAAGTGGTTAAAATCATGGTTTGCTATTGACAGAAGAGACTTGGAATCCTGGATAGCAACCTAAAAGCCTGCCCCTCTATCAGGCAACCCCATTCTACATGAGATGAGTAGTTTCTAATATATGGCTGCTTAATTATTAAAAAAGCCTTGTAATTCCTTCCTCAATAATCTCAGTAAGTAACAAATTCAAAATGAAAGTTAAAACATGTCAAAATTCATTAAAAATTAGGAAATTTGCCACATGCCATAAATCAGCCTACCATCAGTGAGACAGGATTGTTACTTAAACCAAAAATTCTGGACAGGGCCAGTTCCTTTGGGTCTCCTCACAATGAAAATTAGCAGTGATTCCATCTAATCTTTCCATTGTACTTGTAATAGTTTAACTTCTATATATCACCTTACGCTTTAAATAGTCTTAACTTACAAATGTTCACCTAAGTACTTTGAATAAAGTTTTCAAAAGGGAACACTTTAAAAGATTACTTAGATGGAAAGCCTTGCAATCACCTTTCACTTTGAGGATTATAAATTATCCTATGCATCTTAGCAGTGACATCAGATTAATGATATATTATAGAAGCAAGTAATCAACACACTATATCCTTAATAATATATTCCCTCAAGTCATCAACATCATAGCTTTACAGGGATATTACATCGACAGTAGTTCCAGCCAGCCTATCAGCTATGCAACTGCACATCATTCCAGTGATGGAGCATGCTAATAAATCATTTCCTGTCACTATAATGTAGAATATTAACTTAATGCTACCATGAAATAACTGAAGGAATGGATACTTCTTTTATCCTATTACTCATTGTCATTGCAGGTGGAATTCTTTGGGTATCTAGATGCAACTGATGTACAGTGAGCACTTCTGTGTAAATTTGGAATTTTAGAAGCTTAATGCAACAATTTTAAGTGCAGGAAAGCACTTCCTATTGGAAATCATATTTCTATATATTCATCTTTAAGAAAAATAACTGTTTAACATACTTTTAGGAAATAGATTTTAGCATTTGTTTAACTAAATTTTTTGAGTCCTATTTTTGTGTGTAGAGGTGCAAGCAATTAAACTATTTCAGAAAATACAAAGTAGGTCATTTTATAGGGCTAAAAAAACTCCCAAACAAGAAATTGACAAGTAGAAATTTCTCATGAATTTAGAAGGAAAAATAATTAACAAATAATAGCAAGCTAAATATAGCAATGTATAAAATAGGTAAAGCATTTTGACCAAATAGTGTTTCTTTTAGGAAGGCAGGTTGCATTTTTACCCTGAAACAACAATGTAATAAAGCTTAGGAACAGAGTAAAGGGGAAAAAGCCATATGATAATTTCAATGGATGAAAAAAAAGTATTTGACAAAATTCACAACCCACATCTAATTATAACTCATCAAACTAGGAATAAAAGGGAACTTCCTCAATCTAGTGAGGCATTGATAACAAAACGAAAATAAAACAAAGTTATAGTTGTTACTCTACTTAATTATTCAAAAGTATACACTTTAAACTAGATTTAGGGAATCAGTTTATTGCTCATCCCCCAAAACATGTATTGAACATTTTAATGGGCTTGCTAGCCACTGCAGTGAGGTAAGAAAAAGGAATATACAAAGATCATAAAGATCAGAAGGAAACAAGTACTCCTTTATCTATCACCAGATGACTTCATTGTTACATAGAAAATCCCAAGGAATGCCTGAAACAACTACAATCATTTCTGCTTAAATATGATATGTGAGTCCTGAAAAATCATTGCAGCATTTTGCAAAATTACACAATGAAAACTACAGGGTTTAAAGGATATTATGGGGACACAATTCTAAAAAACTTCATCTGTCACATATTAGAAAATTCATAAAAACAGAAGTGAAGTTTTTACACATGTTAAATGGATTGGAAACAAATCTGATGTTTGGTCAGGGAAGTGGGTGTAGAAATATTGCAGTTTGGGAGTTACTGTTAAGTGATAGAAGAATGGTTATCTGAAATTGGATGGAAATCTGTAACAACAGATATGGAAGAGTTTGTATCATGACGCACATAGTAAAGTAAGGTTTTTGTGTATTTCTGTGTAGTTCAGTTCAGCTGGGTATAGTTTTCTGCATTCATCTAGTGTTTCTCATGGACCAAATCATGCATACCAAACACAAAATTCATGTTATGCTCAAATTGCCCCTTAATGTAACCATCATGATGAAACCAATTCATATTTTCAAAAGAGGCATTATAGTGAAATGAACTAGGCTAATGACCATAGCAAGGTTGAAGCATAAAAGTTTACTATATAAAAAGGCAACTATTACATATTCAAAATATCAGTATAAATTCAGGATACACTTTTCTTCTTCAAAGTATGTACTTTTTTTTTTTTTTTTTTTTTGCATGGGCAGGCACTGGGAATTGAACCTGGGTCTCCGGCATGGCACGTGAGAATTCTACCACTGAGCCACCATCGCACCGACCCAAAGTATGTCTTTTTTTAACCGATTTATTAGTAGATATTTTACCTTTAAAATCTATAAATGTATTTCTTTGCATAATCCTTTAAAAATTCCTAGAATAAATGACTAACAGTGTCAGTTGGTATCTAAGTTATAATGTCCAAATACCATTTATCACTAAAAGATATTAGCACTTAGGAGAAATAGTTTATTCCAGTTCTTGAATACGAAATGTACAAGATGAGCCTTGAATTTCTATAGAACCAGAAAACAAGGAAGCTATCAAAAATTTTAGGGCTTAGCAAAAGAATACAGACTCCAAAATGAAAGAACTCCCACTGACAAAATAGGTATAATTTGATCATCATAAATGAATAATAAACACAGAATAATGCTACAAAGCATTGAATACAAGAAAATGTCACAAATCTATTGGTTTATAACAATGCTTAAAGTAATGTTTGATCTCATTTGTAGATTGCTCTGATACCATTATTTTTCTGAACACTAGTTAATAAAGGGATGGAACAAAAAAATGTATTTAGATTTCTGCTATCAACCATATTTTGGCACACTCAGTGTTTATTGAGGTTAATTTATTCTTTACAGGATATTTATATCTAATAAGGGCAGATGAAATAATATAATTTTGCCATTTTACAACTGTTGATGAAATAATGTATCTAGGCAATTATCAAAAAGTCTATTAACATCAAAGACTTGCAGGAAATTTGTAATGCATCAAGCTGAGAATATCTGAACCATTGATCAATTTTAGCATCACCAAAAGGAAACATCCAAATATATTGTCCCTCCTGATGTGATGCAATGAAAGATTTTTGCCAAAATTAAATGAAATAAGCCTGAATTTGATTTAACTAGATATATTCTAGATTAATTCCACATTTAACTACCAGTTCAGAGACAGAATTCTAAAAAGTATCCCAAGATTCATATACACTAACCATTGTTGTGATTGTTATGTTAGTTGGTTATGCAATCTTAAAATGAGATTATTTGGAAGGACCCAGTATAATTACATGTGCTCTTAAAAACAGAGGGCGTTCAGCCATTCTCCTTTTGTCTGTCTCTTCTTGTGAGAGTGCCCACATGTCTTCTCATATGTGGATTCAATGAATTTTCTTACTGCTTACTCTCTGTGCCCTTGAATTTTTTCTCATGGCATGACCAAGAACCTGGAAGCTGAAATTCAGTGACATATTATGTGAAGCCAGCCAGCCAGGAGACATTTCTCTTCTCCAACCATCTGGACTGGTGAGTACTGGGAGATTTGGCCAAATGCTTTTGCTTTTTGCTTCTTACCTGGGCTCATTGCTATCCTCTCCTATGTCCTCATGCAACTCCGTGTTTCTAGAAATCTAGGGGCTCTTATTTGGCTCCCCTAGGACATAAAATCAGTTCACTCTGAGCCTCTGGCTCCAAGGAGGTTCAGGGTGGCAGATGATACTGCCCTAGGAACCTAACTGGGGTTTCTCCCCATGTCAAGCAGAAGTCCAGAGGGAGCCAAATCAAGTTCCACTGCTTCACTCTCTCTCCGTCTCTTTGGCTTTCTGAGACTTCCCCTTTCTTCCCTCTGAAGACCAAGACCCTTCCTCTTGCTTAATCTGCTCCTCTTTTCACCTCTTCAGCAAAAATCCTCTCTCCTGCCTCCATGAGAATTGACCTCTTTTTCCTCTATCATGCTTTCAATGCCTTCTGAGACATTACATTTTTTGTAAGACAGGACTCTGGGTTAAGGATTCTTGTACTGTATTAGTTTGCTAAGCTGCTGTAATGCAGTATACCAGATATGGAACAGCTCTTAAAAAGGGAATTTAATGTTATAAGTATACAGTTCTAAACCTATAAAAATGTCCAAACTAAGGCATCCATGGAACGATACTCTAATTTAACAAAGGCTGATGGGTCTGGAACACCTCTGTCAACCAAGAAGGCACGTGGCTGGTGTCTGCTGGTCATTGTTTCCGGTTCCATTGCTTCCATCTTCTCATGCCAGTGGTTTGCCCTCAGCATTTGTGGGCATTCACTTAGCTGCTCTGGGACTAAACTCTGGGTTTCATCTTTAGTTTAGCATCTGCTAGGGCTGGAGGTTTCTTCTCTGAAAAATGAGAGTTCTGGCTATTTGTATGAGTCTTTGCTTAGCAAATGGGCTATTTCTGTCTCGATCTCCAAATGTCTACATCACCTCCCTCTGTGAGCTCTAAGCTTTCTCCAAAATGTTTCCTCTTTTAAAGGACTCCAGTAAATTAATCAGGACCTACCGTGAATGGGCGGGGTTACATAGCCATCTAATCAAAAGGTCACACACACAATTGGGTGTGTCACATCTCCATGGATATAATCTAATGAAAAGATTCTACCCTATAATATTGAATCAATATTAAAAGAAATGGCCACTCCTACATGATTGGATTGGGATTATAACATGGCTTTTCTGGGACACATAATAGATTCAAACTGGCACATATACAAACAAGGTATTGCCTTTAACATTCTAAGGAGTCACCCTTGGTTTAGGTCCATGGGAATAGGGTTTATTTCAATGGGAGTATCTCGTCTCCAGGCCTACTCATTTAGTCTCTATTGAGACCCACTGTGGCTAAATATGAAGTTCCTCTTTTTCTAAGGCATGCTCATTTTTTAGCCCTCAGGAAGTAGGAAACATAGAGGACAAAGGTATTCCCAGGAGCAATGCCCTAGACTTCTGTCAGGTGAAGTGAGCACCCCCACTCAAAAGCAAATGTCTAGACATCTCCCAGGTAGGAATGTCCTGTCCTGGTGGTTGCCAGGCGACTCATCCTGTGGATGTCTGGTGACTTTACTCCCCATGTTCCCAAGAGATTGGGCCAGCAGGGAAGTTTCCTCAAAAGCAATGCCTTGGAATTCTTCCAGAAAGGCCCAGGAAACCTCCAGAAGTGTAGGTCCAGGCATCTCTCAGGAAAGGTGCTGTTTGAGGTTCGTGTACCCAATCCCTTGAGAATGTTGTCCTGAAATTCTTCTGTGCAAGGCCTGGGAAATCCCTGGAAGCATAGGTCAGTAATTTCTCAGGAAAGGTTTCCTGAATCATGACTCCAAGCCTCAAGAGCCACTGGCAGAGAAAGTGCCAGAACCTCCTCATACCCCAAGTGCCACCCAACAGGGGCATAGAGTCCAGCAAACGCACCATCTCCTAAAAGGAGATTCCATCAAGCCCTGTTTATGGCAAGTGAAGAAGGCTACAGGAGTCCAATCTGTGTCTAGTGCTGCTGACCTCACATCTGACCATCAATATAGAGGAGCCCTGGGTGACAGTAAGTGTGGCAGGTAAGATTATCAATTTCTTAATTAACACTGGAGCCACTGTGTCATGAACTGCCACTCTGGCTCTACTTCACTCAAACTTGCCTAGTTATGAGAGTTGACAGTAAAGCCAAACTAGAACATTCATCACCCCTCTCTGTAAGCTTGAAGCCATTCTAGCAATGTTCTAGTATCCCATCAATTTTTCATTGTCCTTGAATGCACCATCCTCCTTCTAGGGAGGGAAATCCTTCACTCCCTGTGGGTCACTTTAAGACTAGTAAACCCAACTAGTGTCTATGCCCTTGTTTGCCCTGAGGCCCTTACTAGGTTGAGGCTTCTTAGTATCCCAAAGGAGATCCTTAAGCAAATAAAACCATCTGTTGGAGCGTTCTAGAGCTAGCCTAAGACTAACCTTTGACTGCATTCAAGTTTTCAGTCCTAGATCTTAAAAACTCATTTTTGCATCCTCTTCAACCTCTCAGTACCTATTTGCTTTTGAATAACAGGAACATAACAATAAAATTCCTGCCCAGCTCACTTAGACTGTGCTGCCCTAAGAGTTTCAAAATAAACCCCATATCTTTAAGAATGTCTTAGAAGCACCCTCACCATGCCTGAGAGCACAGTCTTGCAAGGTGTTAGCTTTGTAAACTAACATATTCCTAGTCTGAAAGTAAATTCTGTCTACCTTAGTCAACACTAACTAAAATTTTAATAAGCCTATTTGTAATATTCTTTTAAAGAAGTTCTTGTGTAAAACCATTTTTTCATACAAAACTAAGAGTTAGCTTTTGTTCTGGTTTGAAGTTTTATGTACCCCAGAAAAGCTATGTTTTAATCCTGATCGAATCTTGTGGGGGAAGCTGATTTTTTCATTCCTGATTCAATATTGTAAGGCAGAAAATCTTGATTAGGTTATCTCTATGGAGATGTGATACATCCAATTGTGGGTGTGACCTTTTGATTATATGGAGATGTGACTCCACCCACTCAAGGTGAGTCTTGATTAATTTACTGGAGCCCTTTAAAAGGGAAAATATTTTGAAGACATGTCAGAGCAGATGCAGATGCTTGGAAAAAGTTGCTTCAGAGCTGACAGAGGCATGGATGATTGGAGATGCTTGGATGCTGACAGAGAAAGCAGATACTTAGACATGGGTAGAGCCCAGGAGAGGTCAACATGTGCCTTCCCATAAGAAATTAAGCAAACCAGAATTCAGCATTGTGCATTGAAGGAGCTAAATAAATGTCCACAGACACTTAGAGAGGAAATCTCTTGCATCAGAAGCTGGAAGCAATGGAACCAGGAACAAGGACCAGAAGATCGTGGACACATGCCTTCTCAGCTGACAGAGGTTTTCCAGATGGCATCAGCCTTTCCTGAATAAAGGTAACCTCTTATTGGTGCCTTAATTAGAATACTTTCACAGCCTTAGAACTGTAAACTTGCAACTTAATAAATTCCTTTTTTAAAATCTGTTCGATTTCTTGTGTATTGTTTTTCAGCAGCATTAACAAACTAATACAATTTTCTTTCTGTTAAAATAATGTAAATGTTCCAAGAAATAATCATAATGATGAATATACAACTATGTGATGATATTGTGAATTACTGATTATATATGTAGAATGGAATGATCAAAATAGGAATGTTTGTTTGTTATGGGTTTTTTGGTATTTAAAAAAAATAAAAAATAAAAGATAAATAAAATAATAATGTAAATTGTTAGTATGCTCTTAATTAAAAGTTATAAAAATATTTTTCTTAACCATTTAAGTACTCTGTCTAAAAATAAAAGTTTGTATCATATCAAAATAATCTTGTTAACCTTCTCACCTTTTATTTCAGAAGACAAGTCTCACTATTAACAGAAAACCATTGGAAAGGATTTGTTCTCTCACCTTGTAAAAGTGAGGTGCTAAAATGATTTTATATAAAAATATTTAGGAAAACTACAATAATTGAAAAAATGTTTTATTCTTTATTAAGCTAAAATTTGTCATATATTTAGAAATTGTATGAGTTTCCTAAAAGCTTAACTATAGTCCAACTATCCATGTTATATCCTAATACTTATCGGTATAGTAACCAAATTTACTTGCCAGTTATACTATTTTACTCTAAGGTTTCTCAAAAAATAGACATGGTCAGCTATAAATCAGAATTTCATCCTCAACTAGGACTTTAAAGAGAAGCAAAGCAAGTATATAAATTATGTTCTGTTAGCATAACCCGAGTGAATGTGTAAAGGTAAAACAGATCAAAATTTCTGCTGTAGCTTACCAAATATCTTTATTTCTAAAATATTAGTCAAAAAACAAAGAAAGCAAAGTACATAACAGCCAAACTACAGTGCAGCCAAACCCTATCCCCAGGAACTTTACCTCAAAAAACCAAATTGCCCTCACATAAACTCTAGAACTAAGGGAAAAAGCTAAATCTCTACACTGATACCACATATGCTTTCCTAGTACTGCCATGCTCATGTAGCAGTGTGGAAAGACTGAGGCTTTTTCACAACTTGGCAGAACCCCAATTAAAAACTGCCAAGAAATACTCAGTTTCTTGAATGACATGCTCTTATTATCAGAAAAATAGCAGTAATTCATTGTCCTAGCCTTCAAAGAAGTAATACTAACACCTTTCAAGGAAATAACCAGGCTAAGGCCACAGCCCAATCGACTGAGCCACTTATAAGTGGCTCATTTCTGCACCCCTTAGCTTGGCCCTTATTTCCCAGTGAAGCAGGAATGAGTTGCACAGCTAGGAGTCACTCTTAAACATAAAGGATACGATGGTCATTTCCTTCCCTCCTCCCCATGCTCTCTTGGCTAATGCATCGCCAATGCATGTTCACTTGTATCCTCCCCTTGCAAATGATTGGCTTTTGCATTTTAAAACTTCTCACTGAGTTTATTTCTTCCAGACCAGAAGCCTTTCACACCAAACCAGTGCTGATGCAAAGATTTTCAGCTGTTCCACTTGCCCCTCCAGACTCCTTCCCTCTCAACTTAAATGAGATAGCGAGAAAGTTCTGTGTCTCATCAGGCAGAGCATCCACCCTCTGGCAAGCAGAGAGCAGCTACAGAAGACAGACCTTCATCCCCCAGTAACCCTTAAGATTAAGGGGCAAGAACCCTCTGAGGGGAAGTTGAGGCAGGCTAAGACAGGGAGAGAAGGCAAAAAAGAAAAATACCATGAAGGAGCCCTTGAAGAAGGCTAGTTAATCAAGGTCAGGAGGGTCTGAGTCCTGCACAGGCAACATGCCTCGGGCTACTAAGTTATGGGAAACACCCAGGAGCAGCTGACCCATCTGGAGGCAAATGATCCCCACCTAAAGGAGTTCTCTACGGAGAAGGGTGGAGCCAACTGACCCAACCAAATGGGTTATCTACTCCCAGGACCACCCTGAAGAGGAGAGAGGGGAGGAAAAAGCCCTAACAAGGACGAGGGAAGGGGAATAAGTAAAGCTAATCTATTAAAGCAAATGGCCCCATTTCCCTCTTGCCCCTTGCCTTTCATCTCTCTTTCCTTATTAGAGTGTGCACATGTCTTCTCTCATGTGTATTCAATAAATTTTCTGCCTGCTTTAAAAAAAGAGGGGTTTTTTTTTTTCCAGATGATGGCAATAAGGAAGGCAGAAGTAGTGTTGGGGTGATTTGAAACAAGAGGGAGATTTTCCATGATGTTTCTTGCTTGAAGATGGAGGGGCAAGGTACTAAAAGAGACTCCCAGCTCACAGAAACCTCAGCCCTGCAACCACAAGGAACTGAATTCTATCAGCAGTAGGAATGAGTTTGTAAATAGAGTACCTACCCACTCCATGAAAGAGCCTAACTGTTTGACACTTTGATAGTGAAACCCTGTCTACTGAATCCAAGGGAGCTGGCCAAGGCTTCTAGCCTGCACACCTGGGAGCTAATGAGCAGGTGGTTTTTTAAGGCACTAAATTTGTGGTAATTTGTTATGCTGCTCTATGGTAAATATAGTAAGTTAGCAGCCAACATTCACCTATTGGGAGCAGCCCTTTTTCTCAGAAGTGACAGGAAGTTAGGTGCTTTCTAAGAAAATGGGGCATACCCTGCAAAATTTGCAGTTTAAGCAACAATTGGAAATGGGCTAGTTTCAGTCCAGTAGAGATAACCTATAAGAAATAGACAAATATATTGTAATAACCAGTCGCGGATCATTCCACACTTTGTAAGACCCTCCTTTATAATAAGGAAAGTAAATGCCAACCAATTATTGTAAT
Organism: Myrmecophaga tridactyla; assembly: GCA_004026745.1. Taxonomy (NCBI): domain Eukaryota; kingdom Metazoa; phylum Chordata; class Mammalia; order Pilosa; family Myrmecophagidae; genus Myrmecophaga; species Myrmecophaga tridactyla. The sequence goes on from PVIY010009675.1 coordinate 67,179, forward strand.
TTCCCCATTGGAAATCACCTAATTGTTTTTATTAGCTCATGTAACTTGTTAATTATTTTGAGACTCTTACACCAGTTTGAGATCTCCCACTCATGGGTACAGGAACTGGCACCCTAGTGCCAACAGTCTCATTACAGGGTTTCTCTCTTAAATATTGTGCTATGTGAGAAAATTAGTTTGGCCTGATCAAAAGAGAAAACTATATATATATGCCAACATAATATTTTAATGATAAAATGAGATACTCAAAAAATATGAAATACCATGTAAATTGAAGTAATATTTTAAGGATCAATATAGTATGCTAAAAACTGAAAAATATGCAGTGAGGAAGAGCCAGCATTTTCTTGAGAAATGGTGCCATCAGATTAAAATAATGTAATCCTACATTTAATTATGATATCTTTTTGAAGTTGCTAGCATATATGATTATTTCAATCCTTTTGGACAAGTATTACAGATATGTTCCCCATAGTCTGGATTTTTTAAAAGTGAGGCTTAGAGAGATGGAGATTTGCAAAAGATCTCAAAGTTTTGAATTGAGAAACCAAGATCAGAAATAAGTTTCTGTATACCTTCTCCATAATTATAGATAGTTCCACAGAAGAAGACCCATGGTTACCAGAACTGTGAATTAAGAGAAAGTATTGCCTATTTGAGACCATTTTCTTATAACCTTTTGTTAGGTGAGGAAACTGACGCAAGAAATATCTATAGAAAAAATAATTTTACTTATGTCTGACATTTTATCAACATATTTACAAAATAATTGTTCTAGTTTGCTAGCTGCTGGAGTGCAATACACCAGAGATGGATTGGCTTTTTATAAAAGGGGATTTATTTCATTAGTTCTTCAGAGGAAAGGCAGCTAACTTTCAACTGAAGTTCTTTCTTATGTGGGAAGATACAGGGTGATCTCTGCTGGCCTTCTCTCCAGGCCTCTGGGTTCCACCAACTTTCCCTGCGGTGATTTCTTTCTTCATCTCCAAGGGCCTGGACTGAGCTGCGAGGACTGAGCTGCTCGGGCTGTGCTACGTTGAGCTCTCTCATTTAAGTACCAGCCAATTAAATCAAACATCATTCATTACAGCAGTCACACCTCCTAGCCGACTACAGATGTAATGAGCAACAGGTGAGGTTCATGTACCATTGGCTCATGTCTACAGCAACAGAACTAGGTGCCTTCACCTGGCCAAGTTGACAACTGAATCTAACAACCACAATAACTGTGAAGTAAATTTTGTATATTTTCCCCCTGCAATATGTCACTTCTGTGAAATCATCTCAAAAGCGATTCAGAAATCCCCAAAAGGAGATTGTAGAGCGATCTTGCAGCCACAGAAAGGAGCCCATTTTATATGTTCATCAAATCCTTCTAAATAAGGCAAGTAACTGAAGTAAGGAAGGAGTATACACCATCAAAGAAACATACGGCTGTCCATAAGGATGGAAAAATACTTTTAACTGTTAAATGTAGTACAAAGGAATCCAGTTCAAAGAAAAGTTGAAGCACAGGTTTCCAAATGATTCTAGAAAAACACTGCAAAACTCAAAGAATACAAAATATGAAACAGCACTTTTTTCAGCACAAAAACAGAGACATAATAAAAGCTAAAGGTAGCATTAACAGGAGAAAAGAATGCATATGCTCAGAATCTCTGAAGTAATTTCTACCTGGTGAGTGTACAGCTGTAAGAAAGATGCAGTTGTAAAATTACCCCCACCCCATTATGTATGGTTGAGGACAGTGAGCAGGAGGTACATTTATTGGCATTGTAAAATATGGCAATTGGCTGTGAAATAAGAATTCCATAAGGTTAGGTAAAAATAGGAAATGGAGTACAGAAAGGAAATGATTTTATGTGTGATCCCCCCAAAATTGAAAGCATGGCCCAGGGCAGTCAGGAACAGTTACAGGGTCTCAGCCCTTCCTTTCTGCAACAGTCGGAGATAAATCACCACTCCTCCACCTGGAGAAGGCATTTCTAGTCCATACATTATTTATCTCTCCCCTTTCATATGTACTCAAAGTTTAATGAATAAAACCTGGGGTTGCATCTCTACTTTTGCTACTGTCATCTTTTTGGAAAAAAATCTCCCTCAGGATGTAACTAACTGAAAAAAAAAGGTAGAATGTTATATTTATAATGCTTTTTTTTTATTATTGTCAGAATATGTATTTGCTTCTTAATTTAAAATAATAGGATGTTTTTTGTCCAATTTAATGGAATGACAAATCCATGTACTAATTTTAATATTCACCAGCATGAATAGTTATGACTTATTTACATAAGGCCTGATTTCTTTCTAAATAAACATTTTTAGGTTTATCCTTCAATTCCATTTATTTTTTGATGTCCAGGAAGTCTTCATAAGGCATTTTGATGATGAAATATGAAAAAAAAGAAAAAATTTGATGACTCTTTATGAAAAAAAAGTTAATAAATATATCCCCTTCTTTAAAAATGAGTTGTTAACAGGGATGACTAACTCATCACTCACAGAGCAAATTAATTTTCCAGGTATATTTTATCTACTTGAGTCAGTCCGGGTGTAATTTATCTGTCTTCCATAAAATGGTATCCAGAGTGGTTGAGTGAAAGACTAGATCCATCAAACTTTTTATCCCCAACTGACTTTTTTTTCACTTTTTAAATTGTATAATGTAATATATATAAAGCAAAGAAAGAAAAAAACAATAGTTTTCAAAGCACTCTTCAAGAAGTAGTTGATCCCAGACAGAGCCCAGACTTTGTCATGGGCTATCATACCATCATCTCAGATTTTTCCTTCTAGTTGCTCCAGAAAACAGGAGGCTAGAAGGAATAAATATTTTTTTATCATCACAATTGACTTTTTTTTCCTTTTTGTGAAAAATAACATATATACAAAAAAACAGTTAATTTCAAAGCACAGCACAACAAATAGTTGTAGAACAGATTTCAGAGTTTGGCATGGGTTACAATTCCACAGTTTTAGGTTTTTACTTCTAGCTGCTCAAGATACTGGAGACTAAAAGAAATATTAATTTAATGATTTGGCAATCATATTCATTTGTTAAATCCTACCTTCTCTGTATAACTCCACTATTGACTTTGATCTTTCCATCCACTCTTTAGGGATATTTGGGCTATGGTCATTCTAACTTTTTTCATGTTGGAAGGGGCTGTCAATAATATGAGGTAGGGAGATGGAACTAGCTGATGTTCTGGAAAGGCTGGGCCTTCTAGGTTTCAGGATTTATCTGGTCCAGGGACCCATCTGGAGGTTGTAGGTTCTGGAAAGTTACCCTACTGCATGGGACTTTTGTAGAATCTTATATATTGCCCTAGGTATTCTTTAGGATTGGCTGGAATGGTTTTGGTTGCGGGTTGGCAAATTATGATAGGTAGCAATGTCTAACTGAAGCTTGCCTAAGAGTAACCTCCAGAGTAGCCATCTGACTCTATTTGAACTCTCTCTGCCACTGAAACTTTATTAGTTACACTTCTTTTCCCCCTTTTGGTCATTATAGAGTTGTTGATCCTCTGGTATCAGGGCTGAACTCATCCCTGGGAGTCATCTCCCGTGCCACCAGGGAGACTTTCACCCCTGTGTCATGTCCCACGTAGGGGGGAGGGCAATGGGTTCACTTGCAGAGTTGGGCTTAGTTAGACAGAGTGAGGACACATCTGAGCAACAAAAGAGGTACTCCAGATGTAACTCTTAAGCATACCAATAGGTAGGCTAGGTTTTCTGCTACCTACATAACTTCACAAGAGTAAGACTCATAATCAAGGGCTTGGCCTATTAATTTGGGTATCCCTAATGTTTGACACAGTATCAGTGGATTCCCTGATGATAAAGTTTAATAGTTCCATATTTGTTCTCCTATCCCTCAAGGGACTTTGCTAATACTTTTTGATTATCTGCTTAATATATTCTAGGATGTATTCAGGCATTATATTAAGATAGGCATAATTAAAGGCCTCATTCTTATTCTGTGCTCCCTGTGTTTCAGTTGTTCAAATGACATATCCAAACAGGTTGAATTAGATTATGTGCTACAAAAACTTTAGGTTCTGGACAAAATAAACCTTTCTTCCTTTGGTCTCAAAGATCAAGTGTGGCTCTAAAATATAGACAATGTCTTCCTTAGACCTGTGTTCTAAATTACCTCAATCCTGACCTGATTGCCTTCTATATATATATATATATATAGAACAGCCTCTCAAAATCCAGAAATAATAATTACCCCTGTGGAGTAATTGTGTCTGCTATAAGGGCTTACAATCTAGGCTGCTGTTTTCTTATAAGCATTTTCTAAAGGAGACTATACCATAATTGTTCTTTTGTTTCTGGATTATTTTGCCTTACCAAATGTCCCACAGGTTCATTCACTTCATTGCGTGTCTCACAACTTTGTTCCTTTTTGTAGCAGCACAAAATTTGATCATATGTTTACACCATCATTCACTAGTCTACTTCTCAGTCAGTGCATCCTTCAGCAACCTGCATTCTTTAGACATCATGTATAATGCCCAAAGTCCATCAACACACTCAATTATAGATAATTTCATTGTTCTCAATAAATACACCCTCACCAAATAGGA